>CM076584.1:336105116-336315422 GCA_034641835.2 Pinus albicaulis
ATAGAATATGGTTGGAGGGATCTTCACTAGCAAGGCCTTCAAACTTGGGAATGTCGGAGGGGAGCTTGGTTGGCATAGCAGGCCAACTAACATCGTGGCGGATAGGATCGTTGATCAACTGATTGAAATCAGGGAGACTGAGACCAGCCATATAAGGTAGCAAAGGTATAGTCAATGTAGTTCCCGTGGTGGTTCCGCTAGTAACATACCCAACAGTAGGACCGGGGTTGCTAGCGTTAGGTCCTGAACTAGACATGGTGAAGGTAATAGGGGGAGAACCAGAAGTAGGGGGAGAACCCAAAAAATCAGAAGAAGAGTCGGAGTGCGGACTCAGGGGAGGACTAACTCGACGACGGCAGGAGAGAGTAAGTCAACCAACCGGAAACTGAGGGTGAAGGCCAAGAAGTCTCCGGGATAAACGCCTTGGAGGCGTAATGATGACGGGAAGAAGAATAACCGACAAAGGTAGGGAGGTGCAGAATCAAGTGAGGCAATGTCGAAACAAGGGCAGAGAGGTGCAGTGTCAATTGATTTTAAAGTCTTTTCCAGGCAGTGTTAACTAGGCTCTTCTTCACTTAGGGTCAGTGTGTGGTGTGTGTTGATTTTAATTTTTAAACCCAGACGTTTTGAGATTAAAATAAAAAGTGTGCTGCATAACTAAAAATAAATTTGCAGAGAACAGTATATAAGGCTGAAATAACAGAAAATTAACAGCTAACAATGCATAGATCTAACCCAAGAAGGTGAGGCTCTCAAAACTAGTCTAAAAGAGGAAAAAAATATAATCAAAACACGCAAAGAGAGGCCAATAGATCTAAGGTCAGGAGGGACAGGGATCTAAAGGAGAATTCTACTGAAAAGAGGTGCAGAAAACAATAAAGAGACAGAGGCAAAGTTGCTGCAACAAAGGAGGAAATCAGCTAAAGGCAAAAGGGACAAGGAGGTGACCCTAGAGGCAAACCCAAACAAAACTATAGGAGGTGATTTGAAAGGGAGAAGAGCTAATCTAAAATGGATCTGAAAATGAGGTATCAGATCTGAAAAGAAGAAGGCTGAAACTCTGAAAATTCAGACGTCGGAAACAGCTAAAACTCTTCCACAAAAAATGGAGGGTACTAAAGCCCTAAGGGGAAATATTCCCAGTTAGTTGAGTAGAAAAAATCAGAAACAGGTCTAAACGGGCAGAGACAGAGGCTGGAAAACCCTGACAGAAGCTTCAGACAAACCCAGAAAAGTTGATAGAAAAGTGCAGAAAAAAGTGCAGGTCGCAGTTTCTAACCTGTTTTCAGTCCAGGTTTTAGTTTTGGGGCAGAAAAGTGTGCCCTCTAGGCCAGGTCACAGGTTTTGGGCCGATAAGTGTGACCTGCAGATCCGGGTCTCTCGGCAGCAGATTTCAATAAAATTTGTTGTCTCAACTGCGGCTGATGTTTGTCACCTGCGCAATAGGGCCAGAAACACACAAAAGTTAAAAATTTTAATGTTTGAGAGTTTTAGAGGTGAAAAACACCATAAAAATAGGAAAAATAAAAAACGGAAGAGAAACCCTAGGGTCTGAAATAGCTAGATATGCAGGAATATATAAAACGACAGCGGTCGCAAAATAAAACTCGTGTGGAGTTTCCAATTGTTAGTATGAATCTTTTATCGAAAAAATACCACTTTAGCTATGCATAACAAATAGCCCTAACATCAATTATGGCTACCAATATCTTCAAATCTGCAGTTAGTTGATCCAAATAAAGTTGCACAAATCTAGATCTATGCATAAAAAGACATTAAGCAGTAAAAATGAAATGTTGCTCCATGCATCCAATAGATAAGACAAGAACACTATTTTTGAAAGAATTTTTATATTAAAGGGGCACCTGAGAGGAAAACAAGAAAGGTGTTTCCAATTCTCCTCAATGGGATGGGTTCTTGAAAGTCCTCAGCATTTCAGATCTAATATTTCTCTCTCTTGTTGGTGTAGAAAATCCAGACAAACATAGAACTCAAAGGGAGCTTACAAAGCAAATGATGGAGAATGTGATAATGATAATGGCTCAAAGTCAGACCAAGAGTATAGATCTAAAGTGATCTAATGCAAATGAAAGGTGACAAATGAATGGGAAAACCCTTCTATTTATAACAAAATATTGGGGTATTCTAGAACTTGGTGTATGAATAAAATATTATTAACCAAATTCTAGAACCACCTTTTAGGAATATTTTATTATATTTATTGGAGGGAAAAGGGTTTTTGACTTGGGTCAAATCCTGTATTTATAAATAATAAATAAACAAATAATTTATTTATTATTTTAAGGAAATGGTGGAAATATAATTAAATAAATAATGATTTATTTAATTATTTATAAATGATTTAGTCAAATTTAACTAGGAATATTATTTAAATAAGAATTAAATAACTTATTCCTAGGAAATAATCAAATAAATAAGGATTTATTTAATTTTTTCCTTGTTTTAGGTTAAATATGACCAGGAATAATAATTGAATTGATGTTTAACTAATTATTCCTTGAGGAAATATAAACAAATATAGATTTGTTTATTATTTCCTTTTGGGGTTTCCTGTTTAGACCATAAACAACTTAATAAAGGTGTTTTACTAAGTTATTTCACATACTGAAAGCAATTTTACTTGGGGTAAAATTGGTCTTACATGGTGTACTTGGGTCCATCTAATGACAATAAGTTAGATGACCAAAAAAATGGTGTAACAAACAAGACTATCCTATTGAAGAAAATCCACTCTTTGAAGAAGAGAAGTCTCCCGAGATTGCTGAAATAAATCTGTTAACCCATCAACCCAAACATGCAATAGAAAATAGCACAGATGTACAAAATGAAGACTCAAAAGTGCTGCAGTCTAAATATCACAGCTTGCCAAGAGGACTAGTCCCATTAGAATAATTTTTTGACTTGAATGATGCTGCCAAAAAGCCAAAACTGGAACCTATTGAAACTGAAGTGGAAGAATGCAACATAGACAGTGAGGAAAAGCCCAAAATGATCAAACTATCTAAAACATTGCCAGATCACATTAAGCTGAAATACATTGAGCTTTTTAAAGAATTTTCTGATGTGTTTTCATGGAGTTATGAAGATCTGAAATCATATGATACAGAAATAATCCATCATAAGATACCCCTCAAAGAAAACTAGAAGCCTTTTAAACAAAAATTGCGCAGAATTAACCCTGTTCAATTACCTCTGGTGGAGAAAGAAATTAGAAAATGTATGATGATGGAATTATAGTACCTGTTAGATACTCAGAGTGGGTGTCTAATCTTGTATCTATTAGGAAGAAAACAGGATAAATAAAGTTTTTCATTGACTTTAGAAACTTAAACAAAGCCTAATTAAAAGACAATTATCCCTTACCCAAAATGGATCATATCTTACAAAGGGTAGTTGGTTCTAGAATAATTTCTTTGCTAGATGGCTTCTCGGGTTACAATCAAATATTGGTACATCCTAATGATCAACTTAAAACAGCCTTTACTACTCCTTGGGGTACTTTCATGTATTTGAAAATTCCCTTTGGTTTAATGAATGCTAGTGCCACATTTCATAGAGCCATGGATATTGAATTTTCAGAAGAAATAGGTTACTTCATAGTGATTTACTTATATGAAATCACTGTATATTCTAAAACAGATGAAGAACACCTAATACACTTGAGAAAATTCTTTGAAAAATGCAGAAAATATGGATTGTCCTTAAACCCAAAGAAAACATTGTTTGGTCTCCAAGAAGGTAAACTTCTTGGACATATCACATCAGAAGAGGGAATAAGGATAGACCCAAATAGGATTGATGGTATATTTCAAATAAATCATCTTAGAAATATCAAGGAACTTCAATCTTTCATTGGAAAGGTTAATTTCTTGAGAAGGTTCATACCCAATCTAGCTGAACTCCTTAGAAACATGACAAATATGCTAAAAATAGAAAGAGTTAAATGGACCTTAGAATCAAAGAAATCATTTGAGCTGGTAAAACAAGCACTTACCAAAATACCAGTTCTCATTAGTCCTGATTTTATAAAGGATTTCTTCATTTTTTCATTTGCATCAGAACACATAGTAGTTGTTGTCTTGTTATAGAAAAACTTGAATGGACAAGAGCAGCCAATTGCATTTTTCAGCAAGGGATTAAGAGATGCACCTTTGAAGTACAATATAATGGAAAAACAAGCCTTTTCCTTACTCAAATCCTTAAAAAGCTTCAGAGTTTACATTTTACATTCCCACATTATAGCATTTGTGCTTCATTCAGTTGTAAAATACATATTGACCCAAGATCCGAATGGAAAAAGAGGAAAGTGGATTGTTGTAATTTTAGAATATGAATTAGAAATCAAACCCACAAAGCTCGTAAAAGGTCAAGGACTAGCAAGACTTATGGCTAAATCCAACTTTCATGCTATTGATATAAATATGTTTAATGCATTAGATGAACAAGAGGATTTGACAACTCCAATTATTGAAGATCATTTTTTGAATTCATCTTGGTATGCTGATATTTTGTATGTTTTTCTCAATCTAAATGTCCCTCCTGGTTTGTCTAAAACTAAGGCAAGATTCTTAAAGTTGAAAGCTGTAAATTATTTCATTTTGGATAAATGTTCATATTGGAAAAATACTAGTGGATTATTTCTTAAATGTTTGCCTCAGAATGATGCAGAAAAGATCAAGCATGAGTTTCATGAAGTAGAATGTGGAGGCCACCTCTACTGGAAGTCAACTACTAAAAAAATCCTTAGAGCTGGTTATTACTGGCCCACTCTCTTTCGAGATGTCCACAAAGTGATTACTTCCTGTCACAAATGCCAAATTTTTTAAGGCAAAAGGAAAATGCTTCCCTTACCTCTGCAACCAATCATTGTTAAAGCTCCTTTTCAGCAGTGGGGTCTAGAATTCATTGGGGAAATCCATCCTGCCTCATCTGCCCAACATAGATGGATCCTCGCAGCAAAATACTATTTTACCAAGTGGATAGAAGCCATCCCATCTAGGAATGCCACAAATTCAGTCATCATTTCATTCCTTGAAAACCATATACTGTCTATATTTGGCTGTCCTAGGAAAATCATAACTGATAATGCTGCTGCATTTAGGTCTAAAAAGATGGTGGAATTCTGTCATAAATATCAGATTATATTGGGTCATTCTACAACTTATTACCCTCAAGGTAATGGGTTGGCAGAATCATCAAATAAAATTTTGGTAAACATTATCAAGAAGTTCCTGGAAGATAACAAGAATTCATGGCACAGTAAGCTAGTACATGCATTATGGGAAGACAGATTGACAGTTAAAAAGTCAATTGGGATGTCTCCTTACCAGCTAGTTTATGGAATTGATGCAATATTTCCAACCAGCTTAGGAGTGCTAGTCATGAAGTTGATCCAAGAAGTACAGTCTGAAGATGATGATATGACAAGAAGAATAAACCAGACTATACATCTACAACAAACTAGAGAGGAAGTATACATCAGAGCACAAAAACTACAAGAAAACATCAAGAAGATGTTTGACAAAAGAACCAAGGCAAGTGATTTTAAAATTGGTGATAAATTTTTAAAATGGGATTCAAGGAGGGAAGATAAGGGAAAACATGGAAAGTTTGATAATTTATGGCAAGACCCTTATCTTATTCAATCTACTGTTGGAAACAATGCATTCTTGTTACAAGAGTTGGATGGAGCTGAATTTTTTGGAGGTCCTGTCAATGGCAGGATGCTCAAACATTACTTTTGTTAGCTGCTATTTTAGTTTCAGAGATTTTTTGTTCATTGTATATAACACTGCTTTGAATTTGAAAAAACAGAAATACAAAAGCAATAGAAAATATAAAAATAGGGAAGAAATAAAAGAAGAAAGGTACAACCCCATACCAAAAAGAAAAGAAAATATGAAAAGTGTGCAAGCTTAAATGCCACTACCAAAAGAACACTGCTATTTAGTCATACAACCTAAACATGACTATATAGATTTCAATTTACTGCGGATAGGTTAGTGAATCAGATTTTCCAAATTGTGTAATCTTGTCTTGTCAGTAGATTAGATTAGGATAGAAATAAATGACTCTAATCAGACCAAAACTTGAGCCAAAGAAAAAGAGAAAGAATGGTTCAAACATGCTTAAAATTTGAACCAAGAAAGAATAGAAAAAGAACATCTCTAAAAATATCAAAACCAGCGCTGAAAGAAAGAGTAAAGGATGTTTTTTATTTTTCAGATCTTAAGCCTTCACAGTTTTGTTTTAAATTTCTGCAAATAAAGTCTATGTGCAACTTGTACATACAACCATAGACACCATATCAAATCAGACAGTTTAATCCTGATTTGACTATGTTTAAATTTCTATTTTAGAAAATAGAGAATAAAATCTGCCAGACAGTTTAATCCTGGCAGATAATAGCTTAGGTAGATAATTAATGAGTTCAACTGCTTAATCTGAACTCATGGAAGAAATAAGGGTAGATTTAGATCAGTTTCCTGCTTTCAATAAAATAATAAAATGTTGATGACAAGGTTTTGCAAGTCTATGTGCACTTTATGAAGAAATTTTTTTAGGAAAAGTAGGCTATGTAGGTACAATGTTTGGGAGAAATTTGTTTGCTGATATGAAATACTGATCATCTTTTCTAAGAAACATGATCAAAGAAGAAAGGTTGTCAATGGATAAGGCATAGGTCTACATCCCAGAGATCAATTTCTGAAGTTCTTGACACCTCCAAGGAGCTTTCATCCCCAAGTGGAGCCACTGTTAGCCATCAATAAATTTTTGTCATAGCAAATGATGGCTAAAATAGATCTTGAGCCTTCAAGAGATTATTTTCATAGAAAATTTCTCATTCTTGAAGCCTTCTGCTGCTTTATCAAAAAAGTAATCTTCACTGCTGTTTCATTCAAAAATCCACCAAGAAACCCTGTTGATATCAAAAGAGACTGTCTTTCACGCCATTTTCCATCATTTTCTAAGCCTATTTCACTCATTTTTCCATTTTCTTATCCTTCATTTTCCTCTGAAAAATCCCCTTTTCGCCTTCCCATTTACCCTTCATTTTCATTAAAAACCTTCAAAAATCCCTTATAAACTTATAAGAAATCCTTTTTTATGGTTCAAATCACCCCTTTTTTCCTATCGGAACCCCAAAAAACACTAAAAAACCCACCTTTTTTGGCCTATTTTCAACCTTTTTCATACATAAGGCTCTTAAGCCCCTTTTTCGCTTAGCCCCCAGCTCTCTCTCTATCATATGACCTAACACCCGCGACCTGGTGCTAAAATCCTTAGCCCTCTAGCCCCTTTTTTTTCTCTGCCCCCGGTCCCCTACTCCTCCACAGGACCGCATTTCTACTCTACCCATAGCCCCCTTTCCTTACCTTTTATTTTCCCCTCTCCCCTTGTAAAATGCCTTCTCCTTTATATTTTCTCCGCCACATTTGTAAAACCCCGCCTAAATCCTGGCTGTAGATCTATATGATCCAATGGCACTGATTCATCCCCCCTTTCTCCTTTTTCCCTTAAACCACGTTCCTGTTGAACCCTTGGTTAAACTAAGAGGGGGGGGGTGAATCAGTTTAATGTAGTCATGTTCTTATTAGAATTTCTTTTATATTCATTCACATCATCATTTTTTGATCAAATTAATATACAACGGAACAACAATCTTAATAAGTGAGAAGCAGGTATTAAGCAGAATAAATACAAAGTATCAACACATAATCATCATGCATATAGACAACACATATAAGTGGAAACCCATAAGGGAGAAAACCACATCTTATTATTGTTGTGATGCAAAGGCAAGCTCCAAATCCCTCTCACCACTGATTTTCTATAGGTTCCTACCTACAAGAGGCTCCAACCTCAATTTTGCAAGCTACAACTTGCAAGGAAGCTCCAACTCCCATCTATTTTCTGTAGGCTATAACCTACAGGAGGCTCCTACCTCAGCTAGCAACAACTGACATCTATCAAGCTACAACTTGATATGGAAGCACCCACTTCCTCACTCTTTCATAAAAAACATATGCTGATTTACCTAGATATCAGCTCTGTTCTGTTCCTTCTTCACTACTATCCACCAGCCTTCATATCTGCCTTATATCATCTATGAACCTTCATAGCTTCTCTATCTGCTCATCCTTCTTCTTACCCTCTCTTCCTCATTTCTCCATTCTCTAAATTCTTTATGCATATCTATGTGACATCATTTATAGAGATTACCTTATGACTGTTTTTATTCCACAGGGAATTCGAAGTGAATAGGTATGACTCTTTGCCTTCCACCTTCTCATTTTCTTGCCTAGCACATTCGGAAAAATATAACAATATGTATACATTTCAATATTACAGTGGGGTATTTCTTTGCCCACGGAGACTTGCCTTTGCATCACAAACAATGTGAAATTAACTAAAACTTTTACATTTACATTTGCAATAGATATATCTCATTCAACCCTTTCAATTCTCGGCTCACTATATGTTTTTATTTTCTTCTGTTGTAGTGTAATAGTTCTGCATACTTTCCTGCTTTATACGCATTGTTGGCTCCCTGTAATTTCAGCAAATTGGAAAGACCAAAACTGCAGAGAGAACACTTGAACCACTTTGGGATTCTAGGATCTAGCCCTCTTGAATCCAGAGAGGGATCTCTCTATAAGTGCAAAGATTGATATATCTTTAAGGCTTTTGAATGTGATATTAGGCTAGTTATGAGAAGCGAGGTTTTGTTTATTTTGGTTGGGAAAAGATATGTGAAGGTGAAGGAAGTTTAAATGAAGGGTGAAGGTGAATGAAAGTGAAAGATTGATTCAGCTAAGAATATGGGCAAGAAAAAACTTCAATCCATTGGGCTATGGAGTCATAGTAGGATTTAATTGAAACAACAAGGTTCAAGAGTGGTCCATGGGGCAAGTCATCTATGTCTAAGGATCTCTTTAAAGTTGATTTTATGGAATGGAATGAAACAATAAGAAGGGGAAATAAACAAATGAATAACAAAGAGCAGCCTAAGATCAAGTAAGTACTTTGAAACTATCCTGCTTTCAACATACACTTAAGAAATATATAAAATTTATCTAAGATAAGGTAAGTACTTTGAAACTAGCCTTCTTTTGATGCACTTTTAATAGAAAACATTTAAAACACAAAGAGAAAATTTTCAAAGCAACTGTTGGAGAAGAAAACTAGAGGACAGGGCTAACCATAGACTTCCCTAGTTCATTCTTTAATTAGTAAACTTATCAAGACAACACTTAAGATAAACAAATAATAGTCTAAGATCAGGTAAGGACTCTGAACCTAGCCTACTTTCAAAATACTCTTAGGGAAATTTTTAGACAACCTTTGGAGAAGAAACTAGAGGACAGGGCTCACCATAGACTTCCCTAGTTTAACTTTACTTGGCAGACACTGAAAATAACTTTCAAGAACAATGTTTAGTTTATACAATAAGACGAGGGAATGCCAACATTCCTAACTTCTTGGATTGTATTAAATCATTCTTAAATACATAATTTAGAGGAAAACATTGAGATAAAGCTTATCAGTAAGAGCAGGGTACCTTTGACAGTAAATCCTAACTCTGTAATTGTTGTTCTTTATCAGAGAAGATGGAAAGAATGGAAACAGAAATAAAATATCAATTTACAATAAGAAAAACATCATCGTTGACATAGACCAGGATCCCATAAATCAACTTGTATTTGATGCTTCAAACCAGTTACAATCTTCAAGTCTAGTGGGTCTCTACGACTTCAAACTTTTCATCTCAACTTAGGTATCTTCAATTACAAACAGAGCTTACAGCAGCTTCAATAAACTATTTACAGGCAACATATAGGCAGTGACCAACATTATCTCATCTTCTACAGAAGTATTTATAGAAGAAATGAGGAGGTGGGATGGGATAAAAGATCTTCTAAGTTCAATTAATACAGTTTAATGTTTCTCTGCCTTTGAGGGGCTCAATGGAGAAACTCTCTGATATTTCCTCTGTATTAATTGGTTTACATTAATTATTAAGCTTTATGGGAAGATTTTGTTGACTTTAAGGCTCTTCATTATCCTTTTAATAAATCTACTGACAATTTACAATAAGTTCCTTTGGTTGAATTAACTATTCAGCTGTATTGATGCAATTATCTTCTGTTCCGGCAGTAACTATGGCCTCTTTTGAATGCTTTGAGGCTACAAGTGGCTTTTGGCAGCTAAAAGGATTCAATTAGTCTCTGATGTGGCAGTGGAGGCTTCTCGGATTGTTGAATTTTTTTGTCCTTCCCTAAAACACCTTTAATTTACTTGAATTTTGTGTTTAGGTCTGATTAGGCTTAATCTGTGTCTTCAGTATTCATGATGTCTTTAACTGTGGATTAGGCTTTTAATTTGCTGAATGTGTGCCTTAATCCTTCCAAACCATGCTAAAATCTTCAAACATGGGTTTCTACTATGAATTTATTCTTTAACACTGATACTCTATGTTTGATTTAAAATTTGATGTGTCTTGCTGATGTGCAGGTGCGGAGAGGGTTCTTATGGCGTCAGTGATCATGAGGCACTGATGAACCATGGTGTTGAACCCTGTAGAATGATATTCTTGATGAATAAAGATCTGGGGGATCGTCATCCCTGGCCTTCAAATTTCCTTTAAAATAATTGAAAAACCATTAAAACCTGCATAGACAAAGAAAAATTAGAAAAATCCTGCGAGGAAGGTTAAAACTGCTTCAGAGGTTTAGGTTTAGAGCGTAGCCGTTGGATGAAAGACTTCAACGACGGGGATTGCCTGCAGAGGTTAAATGGAGAGGCGGTTGGAGGGGTCAATGAAAAATTAAGTCCAAGCCTTCGATGTATGTCGATCAATGGTCGAGATCAACCAAATATCTATAATGTGAAGGGGTTACGTTATAATGAAATAGACGAAAATGCGAAGGAAAATGGATGAAAAACCTTTGGTGGAGGGAAAAGTGTTAAAATGAAAATTGGGGTTTCCGAACGATCCTGGGCTGTTGGATTAGATTATTCCATGGAGATCAACAGCAGAGGTTGATTGATGAAGTCCCTTGGAGGATGGGTGGAGGGTGATGAACAAAATGGAAAGATTAAACTGGGACCGTTGTGTTAGTGTCTAAATCCACCTCAGGCTGAAGTAAGGCAGAAAGAGGACAACACCAAACCACGCTCAGACTCGTAGCTAGCCCTACGAGGATAGGAGAGGGCTCTCTCCGGGTCAATCTCAATGAAAATATTCAAAGGGGCTTGAGATGACTAAAACAACAGCTGATCTTAGGCTAGATATACAAATAGGAGGATTTTATTTTTATTTTTTGGGGTTTTGTTGGAAAAAGGGGAAAGGCAATTTTTGGGCTTGGGGATGAGGCCAATTTCTTGCAGAGTTCAAGTTGGGGCGAGGTAGGCAGTAGCTTTGATGTCTTAGATCAAATGAATGGATTTAAAAGACTGCTGAGGAGCTGAAGAGGGCAAGAGAGTGCAAGGATCCTCTTCAAACTGACGAAAAACATATAAAACTAAACAAAATTATAAGGCAGAGCACCAGCAAATCAATGAATTCTACCTCAGTTACTCATTTGTTTAATTCAGAAGCAAAGAGAAGTGAAATGGAATACATATAACATTAATGAAACTTACAATAACATGAGAAGAACATCATAAAAACTCAGAAGCCACAAGGATCCCAACAAGTGCTGCAAAACTCTGGTCTTTCCTTTGCCAAAAATCTAAAATGAATATGCACTGAGGTGCCAAGCTTTTCCCAACAGTCCAACCGTGAAAATGCCTCAGAAAATACAATATATAGACCATCCTAACCCCTTCCCATGCCTCTAGGGGTCGAGCTCATCCTTCTAGGAGCTGTTTCAACCAATTCTAAACATGGAACTGAAATCTAGGCAGCCAAACAACTTGCCTCTATATGCTAGGAAACTAATCCATTCACTTAATTTTCACTTTTTAGTGAATGAATCCTCTAGAACAAGTAAAAACATGCCAAATTTACATCATAGCCACAAAATTACATCAAGATAGATCAATAATTACATCCAAAAGTGAAACTAGTCAAACTGGCTGAATTTCTGAGCTGAAAAGTGAAAATTGGGCAAAATTCCTCTATGCGCCGCGCCAGAAAACTCAATGCGCCGTGCCACTTTGAGCCTATTTTCTGGGCACTTCCTGAAGTGAAAATTGAGCACATAATAGCTCTTTGGAAAGCCCTGGATGTCTGCTATCCAACCCAAGTGGAATTTGTCAATTTGGAGTTAATTTGCCCCTCCAAAACTGCAATCTCCCAAGACTGGTTCCTGCTAGTTCAAAAAGTGGCAGAAAGGCCATTTTTGGAGTGTTTTTGACCTTTAACAACACCCAGAACTTCATGAAATCTCTCAGACATTCCTGAGCATGCATAATTTATCATAAAAAACCCAAAAATATCAATTTTTCCTCCAGAAGATGTCCCAATCATAAGCGCGCGTCGGGTGGCACGACGCGTCGGGCGGAAAAACCTGTTTTGCAACCAAAATTTTCAAAAATGACAAAATTTTCTCCAAATTTGCTAAAATTCGGAGTGAAGGTCTCCCATCATGTCTCATGCTCAGCCAAGGAATCTTCGGCCAAGATTCAGAGTGGATCCTGCCTTTTCCGACGTTTCAGTGCTCTCCTCAACCTCGCCTTCAGGATCTTCATCCTAGCTCTGCAAACGTGTGTGCGGGCCCAACAGTGATTTTTCATGTGTTTGAGCATGTCTTTGTCCCTATTGGCCTTCACCAAGAGCTTCTCCATATGAATTTTGACTCTCGTAAGGCAAGTCTCTCGCTCAAATGGTGTCATGTCACCTGGTCTCTTCCGGGCTAATTCCCGGTCTTCGCGAATTTGCCGCAACTCTATAAGTGTCTGCTGATCCTCTAGTTGTTTATTCCGCTGCTCCAAGTAATTTATAACCCACTGAGCTCTCTGCAATTTCTCGGTCAGCGTGTCGATCTCAGCTTTCTACTCCTGGATGATTTCTTTCAGCTTTGAGCTGGGAGAGCTCGAATCAACATCGATCAATATAAAATCAGTATCTTGGCCTCCTGAAGGGCCCTCATCATGCATAGGCCTCTTGCCTCTGTCCTGAACCTGTACCTATGCTGATTTCGAAGGAAAGACCACTTCCACGCCATGTGGAGATAGTACTCGCGCTGCTGTCAAAGGCAACGAGACCCCTTCCACCCTGGGCGGAGATAGTACTCTTCGTGCTGCTGCAAATAAGGCTCTGGTACCTCTCTGATAGGTAACACACACTGGAAAACTGATAGGCTTTATCTCAGGAACCTCAAACTAATAAGAAGACTCACCTGCATCATGAACAATCTCAGGAGGAGGCTGAGGGGCTGCAAAGAAGTCACGGGAAATGAACTCATGCCATGCAATGCCCTACAATCCAAGCTGATGTACTACAATGATTTTAATGAGCGCATAATGATAAATTTTGTTATGTTGCTGCTCCGGAGTCTTCCTCTGCACAAGGGTAGTCATCCGCTCTATGTTTCGGCACATGAAGTATGGAATATTCATCAGTCGCACCCTCGTGAAATGCATCAAAAGTCTGATATGGTATGCATAAAGGCGTGAGACTCTACTCCCACAGCTGAAGTATCTAATGATGAGTTTCATTAATGGCGCATAAGACTCCTTCAGAAAACGGAACGGGAATACCCTGCTGAGCTGCCTCAAATATCCAGGTCTGATGTAAGGCTCATAATATGTTCTATCCAACCGTTGTCTCTTATTCCACTCCTCACCTATGTTTGGTATCCCGGTTGCCTCATAAATGGTCTCTGGTGTTAAGATGAAGTTCACTCCAGCAAGGTTTACATGACCATCACGCAAATGTAAAACAAATAGGCGAACCAACTCCTGATGGTGCTGAATCTGAGCAATCATCTCACAATACCGAAAACATGAATGTTGATGAAAGCATGTCATTGCAAGCGGGAAGGCCTGCAATTGAGCCAAAGAAGTGGGCTCCTCCCTGACGTGCTTGCCACTTTTATGAGACCTCCTCGGTACATTTAGCTCTGCGGTTGAATCACTGTCCTGCTCATATCCCTGCTCATATGATGAATTTGTCTCTGACATGATGCTGAAAACAAGGTATTTGACAAGTATGTGCTGATATGTGTATGGTGAAAACAAGAGTTTGTGTATGTTTTAATGCCAAATGTGCCACATATGTAATGAGAGGCTGCAAGGAAATATTACAGTGGGAAAAAGGACTGTCAAGTGAGATTTAAGTGTGAGGACAGTCACTATTTGGGGGACTTAGGGATTTGGGGATTTATAAGTGATGTGGAGAAAGGGATAAGTATAGGGAATAAGAGGATTTGGGATAGTGAAATAGGAATGGAATGATATGAGTAGCTTAGGATGAAAAGGAATGGGGAAGGATATTGACAATAGTGTAACAGTGGTAGGAAACACAAGTGAAAATGGAATGAGAGTGTTTTGGCAACAAAGTCAAGTTTTAACACCCAATTTCAAAACCTAGGAGCAAATTTTGATATGGATATAGGGTTATATTTTCACCATTTAAACTCTTTGAATTCCTCCTTCCAAATAGCACCCAACAGGGGTTAAAATCAAATGGCAAGGGGGCACAACTTACTTGGAGACAAATGAACTGAATCAAATTGAGTTTTGATGGAGCGAAGATGAGTTTGGCCTTTGGGGCTCTGTGCGTCGTACACAAACCCAATGCGCCGCGCTCTGTGGGTGCGCCGCGTCCTTTGGAAAATGCACGATGAACTCCGGCTCTATGCGCCGTGCTCTGTGGATGCGCCACGGCCTATCCCAATGCGTCGCGCTCAATTTAAACACACAATCGGCCCTTCTAAAATCACAGTTTTGTTCTTTGAACTCCAACTAGACTTTTCTCTTGGATTTTTCCCAATAACTCTCGATGCAAATAGATTAATATTCTTGGAGAAATATCTCATATAGAGATGGTTTTAATTTTTTCTTCTCAATAACCCATTTTGTAATGTTTTTGACTTTGGCACTTTTTGTATTTAATCAACTCTGTGTTTTTGTTTCCTCACTGACTTTCTGAGCTTGAATGATGAAATTGGTTGATTTTTATAGGGATGGTGGCATTGAACCTTGGCAAAGGATGACTAGAGTCTGCATGTGAATTACTTCATGGCGGAAAGATACATATTTATTACAAAAACAAATTTGACAATTTCTTCTTCAAAACAGAGTTTTGAAGAAGAAACATCCTCGAGCATATTTGGAGATGAAAATCTTGAAATGAAAACTTGTTGAAAACATCCTCATGGCCTGCGAGCATTATTTAACATTTCTGAAGATCAAACCCTAGACCTAGAAAGTGAAATGACTCTTTTGACCAAAATAACCATCTATGACTGTAAATGACATGAACTGAACTTTGATGAATTTTGATAACTTTTGACCAACCCAGAAGGTACAAACATGAGGGAAAACGAGAGAACAAAGCCCTTCTGTCAGATAATGGCATGCCCCTAACGGAATGCAGATGAATGAGAAAAATGAGACACCTAAAAATGAAATGCAATAAGAGAAATGATCTCTGATGGAGGGATGTAAAGACCAACTCTAACATTGGCTCCAATGGGGATGGTGGCTCCTTGGAGGTGCCAAGAACGGCAGATATTTGGGAGAGCAGACAGTGCCTTCATCCATTGGGCAGTGGAGTAAAACTCAAGCTAAAATACATGACTGAAAACCGACACAAACTAACTTAATAACAAGACTGAAAACTGACTCACAAATGACTCATGACTGACTTAACTAAAACAAGAACTTACAAAGCTTATTGAAGGGCAGCAGTCCATCAAGATTTCAACTCATGATGAAAACCACCTGCATACTAATGAAATATGTACAATCATGTGTAATGAGCTTTCCAATGTAACCAATCCAGCAAATGGCTACATACCAAATTTCTGCTCTCACTTTTCTCGAGCAGGCGGAACGATGAACCTGTAGGCAACTCAAAATAACCACTGAAACAAAAGCTTATGATAATGAACCAAGAAATATTTATCTTTTCTAATTCTTATAGAATAATGCCGAAGGGATCTTGAAAATACTGAAGCACTAGTTGGTCTTGAGATCCAACAGCAAAAATACAACTACTCGCTTCATTCTGATCTGAAAGAACAATTGATTTCCGAGTGATAGGAAGGCACAGAGAGGTATAGGTTTCCTCCATCTGAGTGTTAGCTGTAAGTTCCTTGACCATGAGAAATTCTGGCATATTATCTCTCTCAAGCTCATATTCCTCAACTTCATGGTCTAGGTCATTCTTAAACAAAAAACAATCTTCAAGATTATCAAACATGACAGCCTTATCATCTTCTTGAAAGAAAATATTATCTGTTTGTTGATCTATAAAACTGATTACAAGACCGTCATCATTTTCAAAAGAGGAAGAAGTTTCACCAACACTTTTTTGACCATGTGTGCACTGCAAATCTGCTTTAGCTTGGGTTGTAACATGACCTTTCAAGAGTTGATCTATCTCATTTTCAGACAAAGGAGATAATTCTTTTTGTTTTCTTTTGCTCAAACAGTAATTGTCTTCATATGACATGGCAATAAAATTATCGTTTATCACTGAGTTATTGAAAGAAGATTTATCACTTACTCGAACAAAGATCTCATTCTGTTTTTCATGAACTGACTGGAATACCTCCTCATGAAGGCTTTGTTCTAATGAACTGAGAACATTTGGACCAATAACTTTGTCTTCTTCATTCCAGACGATCTCAACAGCATAGCTCTCCTTCATGGGATTCAGCACAAGGTATTCTTGATCGTCACGATCTGAATCTAGATATGAAATAGCTGACTTGACTTTATCACCTTCTGAAATCGAAACTTGACTTTCCTGCATATCATCTTCTTCTATGGACAGATCTGAAACAAAACCTTCTCTTTCATCATTTTCCATTGTACCAAGATCTTGATCCTGCTGCAAAGTTTCCTGAGCATTTTGATGGGTATCTTCTAAGTTCTCTTTATGATGCTGAAATGGATTTTCGTACAGAGCCTCCATGATTTCATCATCCATGAAGTCATCATCTTCATAAATTTTTTCAAGATTTTCAATAAAAATATGAACATGGCTACAACAGTTCTGAACTAAAGTCAAGGATGGATAAGATTCCTTATACCTTTCAAAGAACATGGTATGAAAATCCTTTAAACAGTAAATACAAGCAGGCGGCAAGCTTTCATACCAAGATCGAGCTTCACCTTCCAGAGTGGCCATGAATATATTCATCAAGCAATCTTCAGGAAAATCAACCTTCAACTTGCGGATATGTATGTGAAATCTAACCAGATGCAAAGCAGCATCCTTCCTATCATCATCTTTAAACATAGGCAAATTCATTTTCCAATCTACCTTAGGAATTTTATTTGGAAAACCTGGAATTTGATCTCGGCTCATGGGAGCATACCTTCGATCCAGCGAAACCATTTTTATAACAATGAATTCACCAAGAAATTCCTCAGGTTACTGATTCTTGAAGAGTAGAGTCGCCATAAAAATTATGAACCTTAGGATTCTTCGACATTGGAGTCGCCAGGTGAATGATTTTAGCCTTGTGGTGTCTGATAGTTGTCCACCATCAACGATCAGATCTAACTTGATACATGTACTGGGGAAAGACAATCTACAAGTTGAGTGTCACATTCACAAGCTAAACCGGAGATTGACTGAAGCAACGTTTATCTACTTCCGCTAATGCAAAGCAAAAGCATTTCGAAGGCTACCTGGCATCACTTTAGGCTCCGTCTGTAGATTGTAAACGTAACATCTAACTTGTGAATCCCCAGTATGGTCGCCACTATGTTATGGCCCAAATGTACCTCAGGCTGAAGGAAGGCGGGATTCAGGGTAACACCAAACCACGCTCAGTCTGGTAGCTAGCCCTACCAGAACATGAGAGGGCTCTCTCCGGGTCAATCTCAGTAAAAATGTATCAATAGGCCTTGAGATGAATGAAATGAGTGCTAATTTTAGGCTAGGTATATTAATCAAGGAGTTTGAAATGATTTTTAAGGGTTTTTTCGGAAACAAGGGAAAGGAAATTTTGGGTGTGGGGATGAAGCCCAGTTTCTGCAGAGTTATAATTGGGGCAGGGTAGGCAATGGTTTTGATGTCTTGAAATGAATATATGGATGATTAGACTGCTGAGGAGCTAAAGATGGCAAGAGATCTCAAGGATCCTCTCCAAACAGATGAAAACATATAAAACTAAACCAAAGTTTAAGGCAGAGCACCAGCAAACTAATGAATTCTACCTTAGTTACTCACTTGTTTAATTTCAGAAGCAAAGAGAAGGGAAATGGCATACATAAAACATTAATGAACTTACAATTACATGGAGAAAAACATCATCAAAACTCAGAGCCACAAGGATCCCAACAAGTGCTGCAAAACACTGGTCTATCCTATGCCAAAAAGCTGAAATGAATATACAATGAGGTGCCCAACTTTTCCCAAGAGTCCAACCTTGAAAATGCCTCAGAAAATACAATATATAGACCATCCTAACCCCTTCCCATGCCTCTAGGGGTCGAGCTCATCCTTCTAGGAGCTGTTTCAACCAATTCTAAACATGGAACTGAAATCTAGGCAGCCAAACAACTTGCCTCTATATGCTAGGAAACTGATCCATTCACTTAATTTTCACTTTTTAGTGAATGAATCCTTTAGAACAAGTAAAAACATGCCAAATTTACATCATAGCCACAAAATTACATCAATATAGATCAATAATTACATCCAAAAGTGAAACTAGTCAAAACTGGGCGAATTTCTGAGCTGAAGAGTCAAAATGAGGCCAAATTTCTCTATGCGCCGCGCCAGAAAACTCAATGCGCCGCGCCAGTTTGATCCTAGTTTTGGGGCACTTCCTGAAGTCCAAATTGAGCTCATGATAGCTCGTTGGAAATCCATGGATGTATGCTATCCAACCCAAGTGGAATTTTTCAATTTGGAATTCATTACCCCCTCCAAAACTGCAATCTCCCAAGACTGGTTCCTGCTGGTGCAAAAAGTGGCAGAAAGGCCATTTTTGGAGTGTTTTTGACCTTTAATACCACCCAGAACTTCATGAAATCTCTCAGCCATTCTTGAGCATGCATAATTTACCATAAAAAACCCAAAAATATTAATTTTTCCTCCAGAAGATGTCCCAATCATAAGCGCGCGTTGGGTGGCGCGACGCGTCGGGCGGAAAAACCTGTTTTGCAACCAAAATTTTCAAAAATGACAAAATTTTCTCCAAATTTTCTGAAATTCGGAGTGAAGGTCTCCCATCATGTCTCATGCTTAGCCAAGAAAGCTTTAGCCAATATTCGGAGTGGATCCTACCTTTTCCGACGTTTCAATGCTCTTCTCAACCTCGCCTTTAGGATCTTCATCCTGGCTTTGCAAACGTGTGTGCGGGCCCAATAGTAGTTCTTCATATGTCTGAGCATGTCTTTGTCTCTATTTTCCTTCGCCAAGAGCTTCTCCAGATGAATTTTGGCTCTCGTAAGGCAAGTCTCTCACTCAAATGGTGTCATGTCACCTGGTCTCTTCCGGGCTAATTCCCGGTCTTCGCGGATTCTCTGCAGCTCCATGAGTGTGTGTTGATCCTCCAGTTGTTTATTTCGCTGCTCCAAGTAATTTATAACCCACTGAGCTCTCTGCAATTTCTCGGTCAGTGTGTCGATTTCAGCTTTCTGCTCCTGGATGATTTCTTTCAGCTTTGAGCTGGGAGAGCTCGAATCAACATCAATGAGTATAAAATCAGTGTCTTGGCCTCCTGAAGGGCCCTCATCATGCATAGGCTTCTTGCCTCTCTCCTGAACCTATACCTGTGCTGATGTCAAAGGCGAGACCCCTTCCACACCATGTGGAGATAGTACTCGCGCTGCTGTCGAA
This sequence comes from Pinus albicaulis, assembly GCA_034641835.2. Taxonomy (NCBI): domain Eukaryota; kingdom Viridiplantae; phylum Streptophyta; class Pinopsida; order Pinales; family Pinaceae; genus Pinus; species Pinus albicaulis. The sequence goes on from CM076584.1 coordinate 336,125,113, forward strand.
GGTAACGAAACCCCTTCCACCCTGGGCGGAGATAGTACTCGTCATGCTGCTGCAAATAAGGCTCTGTTCCTCTCTGATATGTCACACACACTGGAGCACTGATAGGCTCAGTCTCGGGAAACTCAAACTGATGTGAAGGCTCTCCCTCATCATGAACAATCTCGGGAGGAGGCTGAGGGGCTGTAAAGAAGTCACGAGAAATGAACTCATCCCATGTGATGCCCTGCAATCCAAGCTGATGTACTACAATGATTTTAATGAGCGCATAATGATAAATGTTGTTATGTTGCTGCTCCGGAGTCTTCTTCTGCACAAGGGTATTCATCCGCTCTATGTTTCGGCACATGAAGTATGGAATATTCATCAGTCGCACCCTCGTGAAATGCATCAAAAGTCTGATATGGTATGCATAAAGGTGTGAGAATCTACCCTCACAGCTGAAGTATCTAATGATGAGTTTCATTAATGGCGCATAGGACTCCTTCAGAAACCGGAACGGGAATACTCTGCTCAACTGCCTCAAATATCCAGGCCTGATGTAAGGTTCATAATATGCTCTATCCAGCTGCTGTCTCTTATTCCACTCTTCACCTATGTTTGGTATCCCGGTTGCCTCAGAAATGGTCTCTGGTGTCAAGGTGAAGTTCACTCCAGCAAGGTTTACATGACCATCACGAAAATGTAGGAAAAATAAGCGAACCAACTCCTGATGGTGTTGAATCTGAGATATCAGCTCACAATACCGAAAACATGAATGTTGCTGAAAGCATGTCATTGCGAGCGGGCAGGCCTGCAATTGAGCAAAAGAAGTGGGCTCCTCTCTGACGTGCCTGCCACTTTTATGAGACCTCCTCGGTACATTTAGCTCTATGGTTGAATCACTGTCCTGCTCATATGATGAATTTGTCTCTGACATGATGCTGAAAACAAGGTGTTTAACAAGTATGTGCTGATATATGTATGGTGAAAACAAGAGTTTGTGTATGTTTTAATGCCAAATGTGCCACATATGTAATGAGAGGCTGCAAGGAAATATTACAGTGGGAAAAAGGACTATCAAGTGAGATTTAAGTGTGAGGACAGTCACTATTTGGGGGACTTAGGGATTTGGGGATTTATAAGTGATGTGGAGAAAGGGATAAGTATAGGGAATAAGAGGATTTGGGATAGTGAAATGGGAATGGAATGATATAAGTAGCTTAGGATGAAAAGGAATGGGGAAGGATATTGATAATAGTGTAACAGTGGTAGGAAACATAAGTGAAAATGGAATAAGAGTGTTTTGCCAACAAAGTCAAGTTTTGACACCCAATTTCAAACCCTAGGAGCAAACTTTGATATGGATATAGGGTTATATTTTCACCATTTAAACTCTTTGAATTCCTCCTTCCAAATAGCACCCAACAGGGGTTAAAATCAAATGGCAAGGGCGCACAACTTACTTGGAGACAAATGAACTGAATCGAATTGAGTTTTGATGGAGCGAAGATGAGTTTGGCCTTTGGGGCTCTGTGCGTCGCGCACAAACCCAATGCGCCACGCTCTATGGGTGCGCCACGCCCTTTGGAAAATGCACGATGAACTCCGGCTCTATGCACCATGGCCTATCCCAATGCGCCGCGCTCTATGGGTGTGCCACGGCCTTTGGAAAATGCACGATGAACTCCGGCTCTATGCGCCACGGCCTATCCCAATGTGTCGCGCTCAATTTAAACACACAGTCGGCCCTTCTAAAATCACAATTCTGTTCTTTGAACTCCAACTCGACTTTTCTCTTGGATTTTTCCGAATATCTCTTGATGCAAATGAATAAATAACTCTGAGAAATATGTTGAAAAGAGATGGTTTTAATTTTTGCTACTCAAAACCCATTTTGTAATGTTATTGACTTTGGCACTTTTTGTATTTAATACAACTCTGTATTTTTGTTTCCTCACTGAATTTCTGAGCTTGAATGATGAAATTGGTTGATTTTTGCAGAGATGGTGGAATTGAACCTTGGCAAAGGATGACCAGAGTCTGCATGTGAAGTACTTCATGGCGGAAAGATACATATTTATTACAAAAACAAATTTGACAATTTCTTTCTTCAAAACAGAGTTTTGAAGAAGAAACATCCTCGAGCATATTTGACGATGAAAATATTGAAATGAAAACTTGTTGAAAACATCCTCATGGCCTGCGGGAATTATTTAACATTTCTGAATACCAAACCCTAGACCTAGAAAGTGAAATGACTCTTTTGACCAAAATAACCATCTATGACTGTAAATGACATGAACTAAACTTTGATGAATTTTGATAAATTTTGACCAACCCAGCAGTTACAAACATGAGAGAAAACAAGAGAACAAAATCCTTCCATCAGATAATGGCATGCCCCTAATGGAATGCAGATGAGTGAGCGGAATGAGACACCTAAAAATGAAATGCAATAAGAGAAATGATCTCTGACGGAGGGATGTAAAGACCGAATCTAACATGAAGGAAGGTACCATAAGGTCTACACTTATCATTTCAAACTGTTTTTTCATTTCACAGGTATGATATCATTAGATTTACCATTTTACTTACATAGAAGTCTTGCCAAAATGGCTAACAAAATCCAAGCTAAATTTGATGGCTGTGAAACATCTTTGTTTCATCACGGTTTCATAAAATTACTGGTTTTAAATGAGCTTCAGAAAATAAATAGGGATTGGTCTTCCTTTTTATTTATGAGTGGATTTGAAATGGGAGCCCTAACCCTAGCTAGAAACCCTAAGATCAAGGGGAATCCTTCACCACCAGTAGCAGAATCCAGTCAACCAGTGGTTACTAAAGCAAAGAGGTTTGTGAAGTTGAAACCAAGGAAATAGGTTGAAGATAGAACTGAGAAAGCATCAGTTCTTATTGTAGAAACCCCATCACCTAAAAAACAGAAAGTAGAAAGGGTTAAAGAAACAAAACAAAAACATGTGGCCAGTAAGCAGGAGAGCCAAAGAAAGACAAGAAGTGAAGTATCAACATCAAAGGGAAAATCAGTTGTTTCAGTGACAGAGGACAGCCAAATGATGAAAGGAAACTTGGATGATATACTACATGCAATTGATATAGAAGAATCACCCATTGTGCAGGCAGATTTCATTGAAGTGAAAGAACCCAAACAGAGAAAAATGAAATCAACAAAGAAATTGGAATTTGAAGGTGAGAATGCAACTTTTGTTTTTCAAGAAAGGACACCTTTAATGAGGCATGAAAATAAACTCCAAGAAGGCAATAAAGATATCCAAGTAACCATTGAAGCAGCCAAAGTCCCTGAAGAGGTGGTTGATCTCTCATCACCTATAGTGGAGCATGCAGCCAACAAGATAGAGAAGGGAAAGGAACACATGCCAGAGTGTCAAATGATGGAAGAAAGGTTGAAGCTAGAAAATCAAGAAATGGAAATGATGATAAAGAGGGAAAGAAAGAACATCATTTAAAAGACAAAATTCAAGAGGATGAAGGTTGTTTGGGAAGGTCAAATAGTTGCTAGGTCAGAGATTCCAAGCAGTGCACAATAGTTCTTTACATGGACAGTTCCTGCCATTAAAGAAGCAAAATTTGTTAGAGTGATCAACACCCATTTGAGAGAAAATAATAGAAATATAAGAGTCCAAGTGAAATATTTTGAGCTACAATTAAAACAGTCTCAAGATGAACTAAAGAGCAGAGGTACAAAATGACAAATTCAAAGCAAACTCAAAATGGAAAATGAGGATTAAATTTTGTGAAGGTTATGTTTTTAGTTCAAATAATTGATGGTTTTGATGAAGCCAATGATTTTATGAAGCTTTGGCACCTTTTTGTTTTAAATTTTGTGAAAATATAGTTAAAACTTCTTACATAGCAGTTTCGTAGCGCCTGTAGTGCAGAAAGGGTGAAATGCATTACGAAATTGCTGTAGCAGCTTTTTCACCCTTTTCCTTATCAAATTTTGGAGGGAAAACCATGCATTTTGACTTGAAATTTCTAAGGAAGCTATGTAAAGTGAGTATCAAAGCAACCCTGAAGGAAAGGAAGCTAAATTTTGAAGGAAAATGGGTAAAAAGACTATGCTACGAAAAGCGCTACGAAACTGTGCTGTTTTCGTAGCGCAAGTCTGTTTTCACTATTTTGAGAAGTTCGAAGTGGTTTTACATAGCTGGCTTGAAGGGATGACTCGAGACATATGCTAATAATGTTCATGACATCAATTGGCCTCGAATTTATGGGTTAGAAGTGGTCAGAATATCTCAAGAAACTAAAATAATCCTAATCCTAAAAACAGGGGAGCAGTTTCCTAAATTGCAGGAGATCAACATCATCAGCATTATGGTCATAACAGGTTGGAGCTCATCGTCAGGATTCGACTTAATGAAAATATAGGTGGAAAATAATGTAATTGAGTTTATATAAAGTTGTTTTGAGTGGAATCAAAAGAGTTCTAATTCTATTTGTAATAGGACTCTATATTAGTTTTATAGTTGTGTTTGTAATAAATACTATGTTTTATGGTTAGAATAGGTGTCAAAGCATATGAATTCGATGTATCCAGTTGTGTATAAGCTTATATTATGATGTAAATTATCTATAAAATATCAAGGAGTCGAAATAGAAAGGGTTGGACATTTGTTAGCAAAAAGACTCTGTTTTTTGTAAGTGACAGTTTTCAGCCTAATGCAGAATTTCTACTTAGACAACTCAAGATTCATAAGTAGTTCTTGTATGTTCTTGTTCTGATGGAATCTTTTCAATATTATATTATGTTGGTGTTTTCTTATGTTACTCATAATTCATCAATGATGCTCTTACTTACTTCATAGACAAACTGACTGTGTGTTTCACTGTTCTACATGTGTATTCCTTGACTTGAACTCTGATATGACTTGACTTCCATGCTAGGTAGATTATTTTGGTTTTACTGAAGCTGCTATGACTCCATAAGTCCAATGTACACTTGATAATATTTTTTACAACCAATTTATATCATTTATGTATTTTTATCCTATATAGAGTTAGCCATCTACATATTTATCAAAATCATAAACCCTTGAGAGAGCCCTCTCATGTTAAGGAGGCTAAGCCTCAGCCAAAAGATTGGTCTGAAATAGTTACATGATATTAACTTGATTGGCAGCTTATCAGGTCTGATTTTTTTATAACAGATTCTATCCTACTCATTTGATCCAGATCTATATAAAAAGGAGCCTAAACTGAATGGTCAAAGTTACAAGTCAAAGAACGTTACCTACAACAATAGGACTCCTGATTTTCTCTTCAAAGAAAATCATGAGTCCAATAGTCCTATTTTGATTGTAATTCAAGTTAGATACTTGTAGCTAACATAGTTTGCAATTAGTTATGTAATTTCTCTTTAAATAGTGGTTCCATAAAACTGAGAGACAGTTCAGTGCAGTTCAGAGTTGTCAATTGCTGTGTCAAACTGATATTTATGAAAGCCATTTTCAATATGCTAAATTCTACATTAAATGGTTAAATATTTCACATATGCAGTAGTTGAATTTATCTTGCTTCTTGTCATTTTCTTGCTAAGGACTAAAGGCATAATTGATTTCTTCGAAGGCATCTCAAGAGGTTAAACACTTCACATTTGAGTGTGGCTGACAAGTCAATTATACAATTAGTTGATTTTAGTTATATTTTACATGTTTTTACTTTCTGTTGGAGTAATCACTACACCTCTATGGAATCCATAATTTCCACCCCGCGGATCCTAGTTATCGGTTTGGAAGTTTACCGACACTTGCAAGTTTTGGTGTAACGACAAACCTCTACATGGTATCAAAGCTTGGACACAGGTTCGATTACCCTGAGTTGCATTTGAGGGGTGTATTGATTCCCTGAGCTACGTTTGAGGGGGGGTGTTGGAGTAATCACCGCACCTCTATGGAATCCATAATTTCCACCTTGGGGATCCTAGTTACCGATTTGGAAATTTACAAACACTTGCATGTTTTGGTGTAATATCAAACCTCTACACTTTCAAGATCCTCACTTAATTTCAAACAATAATATTCCTAAAAAACACTCTAAAAGGAATTGATCTAAACATATTAATAAGGGATGGTTGAATGATTAAATGTAATGCAATTTCTGAGTTAGTCATCTATAGAGTTTTCCTAGTTCTCTAGTTCAAAGATGTGTAATTAGTTACTTAAAAATTACTTCAAGAAGGTCACTCTTTACAAATTCAATAATTGGATTAACTAAAAACATATTATATATTTTCATTTGCATTCCTTGTTTTCTGTTCTAGGACCTTAGCAGGCTAAATTACAAACAGTTGGTAAACTCCATCTCAATAGGGTCATGCCTAACAATTGAATGTTGAGATAACTAAAGGTACAATAGTTGATTCATTTTCTGCTTTCATTTAAATATTGGCATTGCAATTATCAATCTTATTTACTTTTAGAAATAGATCCATGGATTAGGATTAACAAACAAAATAGATAGATGATTTGATTATCAAATAGGTCTTAACTAGCCCTTGGCTTTTGGTTCTCTTTTATGAAAAATAGAATAGTTTTAGTATACTTCCTTTTCTTCCTTCTAAAATTAATTTAGATTCACCTAAGTCTTTCCATATTTTTATATTAACCATCCTTAGGTCTCAAAGAACAATAACCCCCCTAAAAACAACATAAAACACAAAACAACAAAGTAAGGAATAGGTTTTTTAAGCACATATGGTGCACCACACTTCATCAACTTACTAGCCCTGGTTGATAATTAATGAAAGGAATTTAGGACACTAAATTTACTAAACATTTTGGCGCTGTTGTCGAGGAAGTGTAACTAGGTATCCTTATTTCTTACATCCCAAAAACAATGATATGTGTAGAGAAAGAGACTCTAGGAGTAGATTTATAGCTAGAGGCAAAAGCTTAATCCCTACAACACTACTCACTCCACCAAGACAAAGAAGTAGTACACCACCATCTCAAAATCATATCCCATATTTTACTAGGCATAGAATCCTAGAAGTTCTAAGATCAGATATACAGTTAGGAGGATCTCCTACTTCATCCACTGAGGCAATCTTAGAGGAAGAAGATCCTAGGACTACAACAGAAGGAGTAACCTTTTTCACTTGTACAGGGGAACATATTCTAGTTGAAGAGTTAGAAATCCCCAGTGAAGAGGAAGAAGAACATATTTTCTTCATCATACCATTGATAGAGGAACTAGAGGAGCAGTTAACCCTATAGGTTGAACCCTATATCAGCTCTAAAGAATCTATCATGGGAGGAAGAGGAGAAGAAGGAGGAGAGGGAGAAGGAGAAATTTTTAATGGAGAAAATGTACTATTTTGAGGAGGTAGAGGTAGAGGAGGAGATAGAGGAAGAGGTAGGGGAAATGCAGAAGAAGGTAGAGGTAGAAGGGGAACTGAGAGTTCTTTTGGATTCCCTATAATAGATGAAGAGAAAAATGCTACCATGAAAAATATCTCACCTTCTGTTCTCCCAAAATTTCATGGATTAGAAGGTGAAGACCCTAAGGCCTTTTTATTTAAATTTGAAGTCTTGTGCAAAACTTATGATTATCTACAAGATGCTCAAGAACTCAAATTGTTTCCTTCAACATTGAAAGTAGCAACTCTAAAATGGTTCATGAGTCTAATAACTAGATCTATTAGGACATGGAATGACATGAAGAGAGCATTTCTAGAAAGGTATTTGGAATATTGTATACATGTTAATCAAAAAGAGGAAGCGTTTAAGATGATGCAAAAAGATGCTGAAAATTTGGAGGATTTACTTGAAAGATTCAACTATAATATTAAAAGATCAAAAATGGAAAATCTAGATCAAGACACTCTAAAAGCTCTTTTGTTGAAAACAATTAGAGGTGAATGGATAGATATCATTAACATGATGAGGAACGGAGACATATCTAAACTTCCATTAGCTGATATTGGAGAACTATTAATCTCTCAAGAGGAAAATTAAAATTTTTGAAAGGACCAAAAGATCCTGCTCTTGCTAGGGTAAACAAATCTATAGCTGGAACAGTGAGTAGGGCAGAAATTTGGAACATGCTTGATGAATTCAAAACAGACATTTCAGGGAGTCTTAGTGAAAAAATAGACACCCTTAAGTTAGAAAACAAGTAGAAAGCTGAGACTGAGGCTTTGGCTATTCTCTGTCCAAAATGCAGAAAGAAACATGCTTTGAGAGAATGTCCTCTTGAAGTAAAAGTTATAGAAACCTGTATGGTTTGTTCAGAAAGTCATGAGACTAAGAATTTTCTTTAAATTCCTCATCTTAAGGATGTTTTTCAAGAAGAAACAACATCAAATCCTACAGAATCTCTTGGTTTTGTCTCTAGAAGACCATGGCAGGGGCCACAAACTCAAGTTTTTAACAACCAAATGAATACTCAGCCCCCACCAAACTAGAATTCTTAGCAGCAACCTTGGCCCCAATCTCAATTTCAATCTCAACCTTGGGCTCAAGGAATGTAGAATCCATATGGAAGATTTTCTCAGTACTATCAGTATCCTCCATCATATCCAAATTTTCCTCCCCAAAAAATTCCTCAACAAAATCAACAACCTCCAATCCAAAACCAAAATCCACAACTCTCACTACCATTCCCTCAAAAACCAAATAAGTTACCTACCCAACCATTACCAAACCCCAACAATTAAAATACTTAGAATACCTATATGATAGAAGGTCATCAATTTCCAACCTATATGATTACTCCTCTAGATCTTAATGATGTCCAACTAAGATCTGGTAGGATATTAGAAGAAAGGAAGCCTTTTGTAATCATTCAAGAACAAGACAATTCTAAGGAAGATTCTCTACAAACCAATAAATGTTTTGAGGAAGAAGTGGTTCTTCAAAACCAAAATTCTGAAGATAAAAAGCAGAAAAAACAAATAAATTCAACTCCTGTCATGGAGCAACCATCACTATCTACTTCTACACCTCCTTTTCCTGAAATATTACAAATTTATAGAGGAGTAGAAAAGCATATTATGTTGCCTAATTATGATTTCATAAATATTTGCATCAAAATTCCTTTGTTACAAGACATCAAGGAAATTCCAATTTTAGCTAAAACAATAAAGGAGTTGAGTATGAAGAAACCAGGAGGAAAAATAAAAGAAATAAAAAGAATCCAGCTTGTAGGAAAAATAGTAGACATAATGATAGAAAAAATTGCGATTCAAAAAGATTTAGATCCCGGAAGTCCAGTTTTCAAAACACATATCAATGGAATTGAAATTCAAAGTACATTGATTGATTTAGGAGTAGCAATAAACATCATGAGCAAACAGACCATGGAACAACTTAAGCTTCCTAATCTTCTTTATACACCTACGTTATTGCAATTAGCAGATAGATTTGTATTTAAACAAAATCTTTTGTTAGAAGATATTTTAGTGTCTTTATATTCTTGGGAGTATCCTGTTGATTTTATGATATTAACCCTTAAGAACAATCTGGGAGGACACCCACTCATTCTAGGAAGACCTTGGTTGGCTACAGATGATGCTTTCATTTGCTGTAGATCTGGTGACATATATATTTCTGATGGTAATTCAACTAAGAAATTCACTCTGTATCCTCCAGCAAGAACAATCACATAAATAGATGACAAATAATGGATTTATGATGAAGAAGATATACAACCTCTCTTCACTATTTCAAACATTATTGAAGATAGCCAAATCTTAAATATAGTAGAAAATTATGAATCATCTCTAGAATATGAACATGATCAATCTCAAGAGAAATCCAATACTGAATATTTTTCATCTAGGTAGATGTCTATTTACTCTATGGAAGAATTTGGTAGCTCTACAGTTGAAATATTTCCAGGGAAAACCTTGAACATAAACAAAAACTTGGAAAAATTACAACAAGAGAAGCTAATCAAAACATTGCAACAACATTCATCTGCATATGCATGGGAATACACTGACATGAAAGGAATTATTCCTAAGACTTGTATACATCACATCTACATTGAGGAAATTGCAAACCTATCAGAAAACCTCAAATAAAGATGAATCCAAATCTTAGGGAAATTGTGAAAGAAGAGTTTCAAAAGTTGTTAAATGTAAACTTCATCTATCCGATTTCAGGCGGTTAGTGGGTTTCTCCTTTAGTAATTGTACCCAAGAATAATGGTAAATGGAGGGTATGCATTGACTATCGAGAATTGAATAAAGCTGCCCTTAAAGATCATTTTCCTTTGCCTTTTATAGATCAATTTTTAGATACATTAGCAGGTAAGAAGTATTTATCATTCCTGGATGGTTTCAGTGGTCATAATAAAATTCAAGTTGAACCTAAAGATCAAGATAAAACCATATTCACTTGTCCATAGGGAACTTATGGCTATCGAGTACATTCTTTTGGATTGTGCAATGCACCTACAACATTCCAAAGGGTAGTACTAGGAATTTTTTCTGATCTAATACATGATTGTGTAGAAGTGTATATGGATGACTTTACAATTTATGGTAATAAATTTGAGGAGGCTTTAGAAAACTTGGAAAAGGTTCTTAAAAGACGTAAGGAAGAAAATCTCTTACTAAGTCATGAAATTTTTTTTATGATGTTTACTGAAGGGATTGTTTTGGGACATCACATTTCAGGAGATGGAATTAAAGTTGATAAATCTAAAGTTGAGGTCATCTCCAGGTTATCAGTGCCAAGTTTCTAAAAATATGTTAGAAGTTTTCTAGGATTCACACGTTATTATAGAATATTTATAGAAAATTACACCAAAATAGAATCCCCACTCTTCAAACTACTCACCAAATATTGTGAATTTAGTTGGAATCCTAACTACCAGTTAGCATTTGAAACCTTAAAAGTAAAAAATTTTGAAGAACCCATCTTAAGAGGGCCTAACTAGAAACTACCTTTTCACATTTCAACAGATGCTTCAGACACATATCTAGGAGTTGTGTTAGGGAAAAAATATTTGATCCCCTATGCCATCTATTACACAAGTAAGAATTTGACTCCCCCATATTTGAATTACATTGTAACTAAAAAGGAATTCTTTGTTGTTTTTCATGTTATTAAAAAATTAAGACATTACTTAACAGGATATGAAACCTTTGTCCACATAGATCACTCTGCAATTAGGTATTTAATAAATAAATATATTACTAATGGAAGAGTTACAAGAAGGCTATTTCTCCTGCAAAAATTCAACATTACTATTCTAGACAGGCCTCGAAAACAAAACACAGTTGTTGATTTACTGTCTAGAATTAAAAATATCAAAGATAGCACTCCAGTTGAAGATAAATTTCTTGATGAATATCTTTTTGCAATAACTACTTCGACCCCTTGGTTTGCAGATATTTCCAAGTACTTAGTTACAGGAAAATTACCTTCACATTTGCATTCTAGAGAGAAAATAAAAATCATTCAATTAAGTGCAAGATACTCATGGATTAGTAATGAATTGTATAAGACAGGTGTAGATCTCATTATTAGAAGATGTGTTCGAGAAGATGAACTGCCTGAAATTCTTAAGGCATGTCATAATGAACCTTGTGGTGGAAAGTTTGTTGATAAGAGGACAACCTATAAAATCCTTCATTGAGGATATTATTGGCCATCCATCTTCAAAGATGTCAAAGAATATTTCAAAAGGTGTGAAAGTTTCCAAAGGGTAGGGAAACCTACTCCTTAAAATGAAATGCCATTGCAACCTCCGGTAGTCATTGAACCTTTTGAAAAATGGGCCTTGGATTTTGTTGGACCTATTAATCCTCCATCTAAACAAAAGAAGTATATTTTAGTATGCATTGATTATGTCACTAAATGGGTAGAAGCTAAAGCATTACCTTTTTCTAATGAAGGATCTGCAATTGATTTTCTTTTTGAGGATATCTTCATTCGTTTTGGTGTTCCAAGATAAATTGTAATAGATTAGGGCACTCAATTTACATCAAATATGGTGAAAAAGATGGTATAATATTACAAGATCAAGAACATAAAGTCTACTCCTTACCATCCATAATCAAATGGTCAAGTTGAATCTACCAATAAGGTGATTGAAGGAATTCTCACTAAGACTGTTCATTTGCACAAAAGAGATTGGGAAAATAGGCTTCCTGAATCCTTATGGGCCTACAGAACTACATGGAGGAACACAACATGACATACTCCCTATGAACTTGTTTATTGGGAGAAATTCTTGTTCCCTATAGAGTTTCAGATCAAAACCTTCAAGATGGCAGTCCAATTGGGACTTGGTTTATCAGAAGCACAGAAGCATAGACTGGAGCAACTCAATGAACTAGATGAAATCAGATAGGATGCAGTCCAAAGAACCAGTATAGTCCAATAGAAAAGGACTAAATGGCATGACAAGTATATCAAAGAGAAAACGTTTCAAGAAGGGGATTGGGCACTCTTTTTTTATTCAAAATTCAAGGATTTTCAAGGAAAGTTTCATACTCATTGGCTTTGGCCATATGAGATTGAAAAGTTCTTCGATAATGGAGCACTAAAGATCTGAACAATAGATGAATAAAATGTATCTCTCCTTGTGAATGGTCATCGGTTGAAAGTGTATTATAAACCACTTTCACAAGAAGAGTTTTTCAAGAAATTTCAAGATAATATTGATATGGAGTTAGTGAAGAAGAATTATTCTTATTCACAAACTTAGCTTTTACTTTTCCTACATTTGATAAAAAAAATTGTATATAAAAAAGTTAAAAATAAATAAATAAATAAATAAAATAAAGTGTATAATTATGAAAAATAATCAATGATTGGCATACTTACGTAGAAAATACAAGGTGAAAATCAGAGCTTTTTGACATCCTATATTTTCCATTTTCCTTTCTGTAATAAAGTAGTGAAAACTACAATCATATTTTGCAGTTCATAATCTGCAAATTCAGCTTCATTACATCCCACTTCACTGTCATTCCATTTCATTCCACTTTAATTTCATTTTCACATTCATACCATTTCATTCCACTTTCATTCCATATTTCTCACTCATTTCATTCATGTTTCATACTTAAAAAGAAAAAAAATTTACATTCTGCAGCTGAGCATATTTTTGCAACTTATTCTATTCTGCAGCTAATTTGATTCTACAGCCACTTCAATAATTATGACATGATGATTGCAAAAGGGACTAGAGGATTATGTTTTAAAGGTCACCGTGCTACAAAATGAGAATCTAAGGAACAACATCAAGCAACAACAAACAATAAGGTTAAGTTCTGAGGTAAAGTGTAAAAATTTATTCTAATAGAAAAAATAAAAACATGAAATATGTATAATGTGTAAATTCATATGTTCCTTGACAATATATCATTCGAATCGATTACAAATCTTCATCATGATATATCTCGACCGTATCCATAATATAAGGTTTCATAACGGTCCATAATTAATATCCTTGATTGATGACTAACGGTCATGATCATGACGTGACCTATTTTTCTACGTCTCTCCAAGATTGTATCACTTACTTATTTCCTACAACTCACTATAAACCCTTCATCATTAGCTCATTCATTTCCATTGTTTCCATAGATAATTCATCTTCATCAACTATGCAACCAGTTCATTTCTACAAAACCGAGGGGCAATTCTGAAGGTTGAAGGCACTCTGAATAAAAGGAGGATGGGTTTGATTGTTAGAACAGAACCAGTGGGGGTGAAATACATGGAAGGATATCCATAGGTTAGAGAACTACCACAAAAAGCTGGATGGTTGAAGTTCATTTAAAATTTTTATGGTTTTCACAAGGAAATTACCAAATCATTTTCCTGGTCCTTTGATGGAACCAAAGTAGATATTGGGGACATTAAATTTGCAGTTACAAATTCATTCATGGCTGAAGCTACAGAACTTCCAAAGCATGGAGAGAGATGGTTCAAGAACAAAGAATTCCATAATGAATCATGGAAGGTGATACTTAAAAACTGAGGTATGGATGTCTCAGTCTTTAGAAAAGGAATCCCAAGTACTGCTTTGGAAAGAAAATGGAGAAATATGCTTTTGAATTTGCAAAAATTCATAACTTGTGAAGGAATATTTGGAACCATGTACGTTTATCATATCCGTTTATGAATGAATTTTCTAGAAAATGGTGAAATCAACCTTCCTTTCTTTCTGCCTAATAGTTTAAGAAGAATGGCCTCAAATTTACAAAAGAGAATACAACCCATAGAGACCACTATGCATCATCATGGCTTGGTGAAAATATTGAATGAATTTCACTTAAGGAGCATAGGAGACAATTGGGAGGATTTCCTTGTTAGGAATCATTTTCAAGAACAACCAAAATCACCACCCAAGGAAGAAAATGTCAAGAGAAGTAAAATAAATAAAACTGATGTAATTGTTGAATACAGACCTGAAACTTCACTACATAGGAATGATGAGAAACTAATTTCTGAAGAACTGAAATAAATTAGAAAACAAATTAAGGCTAGAGGAAAGAAAAATAAAGAGAGTGAAGTTACAAATGAATGGAATGAAGGTCCTCCAAAACTAAGAAGGAGCTCTCGACTCTGAGGCATCATGAAGAAAACACCATCCAAAGGGACAAAGCTCATAAATATAGAAGAGGAAACCCTAGTTCCATCACTTGTTGATAATTCTCCTATGTACAGTCCTAAAAAATCTCATGTTCATCATTTTGAATAAGGCCCCAGTAGAAGATCTCCTGGTATAGATCTAGTTTAGCAGCAGATATATGATTATGTAGAGTCATTGGAAAGAAGAAGTGCCTCAATGAACCAAGAACCACCTATCAATACACAATAACCTCTAATTGACTCTCTTAAGAAATATATTTATGAATTAGAGATATTGAACAGACACATCAAATAGGAAAATGAAATTTTGAAGGAACAAAACAAGTTGGACAAAGCAATGCATGATAATACTACTCTGCAGCTAGGGCTATTGCACAAGGAAAATAGGAAATTTAATAAGAAGAAAAAGAGACTAAACAGAGAAATCATAAACCTCAGATTAAAACTTCTCATGAAAAGGCCAAGAACGACATTGACTTTAAAGAGGAATAGAAGAATAAGGTTGGATGTCCTAGCTGAAGTATTTGAGCTCATGCAGTAAGGGAGAAGAACTCATAATTTTGGAAAATTGCATGAGGACATGCAATGATTTTTCAGAGGGGGTATGTTGAACCTCAGGATTACCCTCTCCTTTACCATTTTATCATCTCATTTCACCACTTTTCCACAAGTTCATAAACCCTAATCAATGAAGAATGCTAAGATTTTGTCTCAAGGATACATTTGAATGATTTTCATATTATATTTTCATAATTTTTCTATTTTGATAAGTTTTTTCAAATTAGCTACATAATGCAGCCTATTCTGCAGCTAACTGTGTGTTCCGTAGCCACTCTTATGGTTTACCAGGTTCCATGTGTCAGTTAAGGAATCAAGCCACATGGTTGTTTCTAGAACCTTTCCTACATGGATATATCCTACTCACATGGTCCAGATCGACATAAAAAGGAGCCTAAACTCATGGTCAAAATTATAAGTCAAAAAACGTTACCTACAACAATATGACTCCTGATTTGCTCTTCGAAGCAAATCATGAGTCCAATAGTCCTATTTTGATTGTAATTCAATTTAGATACCTGTAGCTAACTTGGCTCGCACTTATTTATGTAATTTCTCTTTAAATAGTGGTTCCACAGAACCAAGAGACAGTTCAGTACAATTCAGATTTCTAAAGTGGATACTCTGTTTTGCAGACTTTATTTTAGTAAAGAAGTTCAGTTACCAAATGCTTTCTTGATTGTACTTTTGACAAGCTAGGAGTCAACCAACTCAGCAGCAGAGGGCCCCCGCTTTTGAAGGAGGTTTTTATTAAGTTTTCTAGTTAGATTTCATTTACTCTATTTAGCAATTTATGTTTATGCTTCATTTCTAGTTTTCAAATAGTTTAATGATAAATTGCAATTGTGCAAACTTGTTCTTCCAAAACATTTCATGGAAAGAGAAACTCTGTTTTCAACATTGGGATAAGGATTGAAGTGATAAGAAACCACAGTTGTTTAGCTTTACTCTTCCTGCCTTTTATTTTCATTAAAACAGAGTTGTCAATTGCTGTGTCAAACTGATATTTATGAAAGCCATTTTCAATATGCTAAATTCTACATTAAATGGTTAAATATCTCACATATGCAGTAGTTGAATTTATCTTGCTTCTTGTCATTTTCTTGCCAAGGACTAAAGGCATAATTTATTTCTCTGAAGGCATCTCAAGAGGTTAAACACTTCACATTTGAGTGTGGATGACAAGTTAATTATACAATTAGTTGATTTTAGTTAGATCTTACACGCTTTTAGTTTCAAGACCCTCACTTAATTGCAAACAATAATCTTCCTAAAAAACACTCTAAAAGGAATTGATCTGAACATATTAAGAAGGGATGTTTGAATGATTAAATGTAATGAAATTTCTGGGTTATTCATTTACAAAGTTTTCTTAGTTCTCTAGTTCAAACAGGTGTAATTAGTTACTTGAACATTACTTCAAGAAGGTCACTCTTTACAAATTCAATAATTGGAGTAACTAAACACATCTTAGATATTTTCATTTGCATTCCTTGTTTTCTGTTTTAGGACCTTAGCAGACTAAAGTACAAATAGTTGCTAAACTCCATCTCAATAGGGTCATGCTGAACAATTGAATGTTGAGATAACTGAAGGTACAATAGCTGATTCATTTTCTTCTTTCATTTAAATATAGGCATTGCAATTCTAAATATTATTTCTTTTTAGAAATAGATTCATGGATTAGGATTAACAAAAAAAGTAGATAGATGCTTTGATTATCAAATAGGTCTTAACTAGCCCTTGGCTTTTGGTTTGCTTTTATGAAAAATAGAATAGTTTTAGTATACTTCCTTTTCTTCCTTCTAAAATTAATTTAGATTCACTTAAGTCTTTCCATAGTTTTATATTAACTATCCTTAGGTCTCAAAGAAGAAACCCCCCCCCTAAAAACAACGTAAAACACAAAACAATGAAGTAAGGAATAGGTCGTTTAAGCACATATGGTGTACCACACTTCATCAGCTTACTAGCCCTGGTTGATAATTAATGAAAGAAATTTAGGACACTAAATTGAATTTACAGTTATTGCAATGATTTAGAATCATTTTATTCTAAAATATCCTTTGATATCACTTGCATAGACAGTGCCAACAATCTTGAAATAAACAGACGTATCCTTGGTGGATAATTAATGTAGGTATTAAGATTGATTTTTATAGTATATTAGTGCACCAATAGTGAACATGTTGTGAGAGGCTACTATGATCTAATTCAACCTCCTAGGTGACCTTAAGGAAGTGGAATAAATGGAAACACTTGAAACAAACCTTCCACATCAACAACACAAGTCCCAAGAGCCATCCTGACCACTAAGGTAACCAACCCCTGGGTCCTGCTGGGGTTTTAGACCATTAGACCCCCATACTCTCCCTTGATATGGACCAGGGTGCGTCTAGGAAGCTATGGATGTTCCCACAACATGGGCATGCATGCATCTAGATAATTTTATCCTCATACCTATGCCAGTGTCCCCAATATTTGAGCCACATTTTCATGCCCAGAGCCCAGGTCACTGCCCAAAATTCAATGACAGGTTCATAAATAAATTTACACAAAAAAACCATGATACATTTTCAAAAACATTAACAAGGTTTATATTGGACCCCTACTAGCCATGACATGCATTTCATCAAACATGTCACAAATGTGTAATCTACAAGTTTAAATAACATATTTGAGCATAGGGGTCTCATACTTATCTGAGAATCACTAAGAAGCAATTTTGCCTCATCACATTAAGTGCATTACCATCTATTTGGTCATAGATCCACTGTTCGTTCATTGATAAACCAAAACATGATGAAAGCCATACATCATCACTATCATAAAACACATTCATAACCAAAACATAAACAAAATAAATGACAAGCACATAACAACCATATAAGCCACATGATAAAAATCATATTCACCCATCAATATAAGAAGAAACAAGCTCTTATTTCCATAAGAAAAATGCAACCAAGTATGGGACTTCCACGTTCCACCCAACATAGACATGGTTGACAAAAATCTCTCTTCAGTGAGTCACTTGAGCACCATATTCCAAGCATAAATATGGGATCTTATAAAACTAATCAATAAAAACCAAACCAGGGCTTCTAGAGGCCAAACCACCTACACCTCAACCAATGATCACTACAATAAAAAATCACATTGGTGAGGGGCGAAAATGGTCACCATAAGATCATTGGTGAGGGTCAAAAGAGCCTTCGTCACCAAAAAATAAACGTCACCAAAGGTGGCGTCGTCGAAAGTATAGGTGTTGTGGTGACATTTAAGGTCTGTCACCAATAATGATTTATAGTGACAAATAGTGACCGTCACCATTTCATATGAGCAATGGTGATGGACAATAGCTTCCATCACCAAAAAACTGAACGTCACCAAAGGTGGCGTCGCCAAAATTATAGGTGTTGTGGTGACATTCAACGTCCGTCACCAATAATGATTTATAGTGACAGATAGTGACTGTCACCATTTCATATGAGCAATGGTGACAGACAATAGCCTCCGTCACCAAAAAAATGAATGTCACCAAAGGGGGCATCACCAAAATTATGTGTTATGGTGACATTCAAGGTCCATCACGAATATTGATTATAACGACGGATAGTGACTGTCACCATTTCATATGAACAACAACGATTTTTTGTGATGGACCTTTCATGGCCGTCACTATTGGTGCATATATATGGCGACGTTCGTGTGCGTCTATAAGCATTGGTGTTTAATCGGGTAGTCGCGAGAATAATGACTATAATGACAAAACGTGATTGACCCTCTTCATTTCATATAATAACAATAAATTTATGATGAACCCTTCAATAATCACCTGACATACTTTATATATGGTGGCGTTGGTGGCATTCGTTGTTTCATCATTTTGGTGAGGGTGAAAAATGTCACCATAAGCTCATTGAAGTATTCAAGAAGCATCGTCTGGCCAATCGCCGTCATTTCCCTGTCATATATGAATATCAGGGCACGATGGAATCGAACCACCAACCTCCTTCTTGTAAAGCAGGTGCTCTTCCATTGAGCTAGCACCCTTTAAATAATTAGACTTTAAACTAGCAATTGCCCCTAAATGTGAAAAGATACACCAAAAGAATAAGAACTAGGAAAACTGAAAGAACTCAGTGTCCTTGCTCCTATTTTTATTCTACGACACTCTACAAAGTATGATCTTGATCTATGGCGTATTTGTGCTGAGTGGTTCTAATTTAATAGTAAATGTTATATTAGATAAAATAAATGAATAACTGAGAGGCCTTACGGGCTAATTTTTAATCCTTACACCAAAATCTCTTAATATTCAAGTCTATAGAACAGCTCGTTCAAAGTTAAAACTGAAGTAGATTTTAAATGGAAAGCCTAAAACCAGCTAAGCAGTTTACAAGTTAACATTTTGGATATAAATTCTGTTCAATTTATATGAGAAGTTATGCCATAACCTTGAAACTAGTTTCTTAGTTAAAAGACTTTCTTAAGTCAACAATGACA
This sequence comes from Pinus albicaulis, assembly GCA_034641835.2. NCBI lineage: Eukaryota > Viridiplantae > Streptophyta > Pinopsida > Pinales > Pinaceae > Pinus > Pinus albicaulis. The sequence goes on from CM076584.1 coordinate 336,144,756, forward strand.
AAGAAAGATAGTCATGGCAAGCAAAATTCTCTTGTTTTTTCTAATGAGGGTGCATGTAACTTGATAAAGGTTGTATGAGAGTATCAAACCATAAAAAATTCCACTAAAACATGGAAATGACAAGTCTTGTTAAGAAACAAAGGTTTAGTTGAATATATGAAAAGCATCGAGCTAAATGATATAATTAAACTAAAAGTAACTGTAAAAAAATGAAATTTCCATCATATACCATCTAGTTTGGTTAGTTCTTCAGAAAGAGAAAGTGAAAATGCATGATCCAGTTCCTCATCTTGATTATGTAATGGACCATCCTGAAAAAAAAATTCCACATACAACAATCAATGTTATTGTATTGGTAAGACTTTTGATATAATCTATCAAAGCATGTACTATGTAGGAGAATAACTGGTAGTTGAATTACTTCTCTACTCGCATGTACTACCTTTGGTAGTTGAATTATTTGGAAATAAAAATCCTTATTAGAAGATAACGCAAAGAAAAGCAGAAGCCTTTGAATATGGATGGCCATATTGATTTTATAGAGTTATAATTGAATACTAAAGGACTAGGAATGTTGCAAAAAAATAGATGGATGGAGTGTAATAAAAAGAATTTGGATAATTTAGGTTGCACATATCTTTAAATGGAACCACTTTTTCCTTTTGGATTCCCAGTCTTTAATATGCAAATAAAATTTTCGATTCAACCAAAGAGCACAATATTTTGAAGTCTTAGTTCCCTGAAACAGGGTAAGGAAAACATTTGGAAACGGGGATGAATTTTGAAATGACCACTTTCAAAACCTTTGGAAACAGAGCAACGAGCACTTCCACACACACGTCCAAAAGTCATGAATTAGGAGCATGAGCACACCTAATTCAGGGATGATTAAATATGAAACGAATTGGGCTGCAATTATACTCAATTAAACGTAAAGCAATGATTAAAATATATATAAATGACTTAGAAGTCAAACATGAAAACTGTGGAATATGGTAGAATGTTGGCATAAAAACTTTGTTCATTATACATTCTCTTTCGTTCAGTTTTGATGCTTTACTTCCAAATTAGGTGTTTTATTTGTTGGAGATAACAATCCGTACATCTAGGTCGAACCATTAATGATGCCCACAATGAAGGGGCATGTAGCTCAATAGTATAGCAGCACACTGGCCAAGGGAAAATCTCGGGTAAATCTTAGTATGTATAATTTTCAAGATGGGGATAGAGCTAGTTTTGCTTGAGGTTAGGCAGGGGACCTTAGCCAAAGTGTGGCCTGACGAGGGTGTTGGAAATAGAAATACACACATCTATGTTGAACCCTATGATGAACCCTTAAGGGCGTCCCTCATGAAGGGGCAAGTGGCTCAGTGTTAGAGAAATCCAACCAGCCAAGGACTATAAAGTTTCTGAAATGTTTCAAGTAACAGAAATTGTTAATTAGCTTATTGTGCTAGAAAAAATGGTGGATGACCTACATTGGAAATTTTTTGCATGGGGCAAGTGGCTCAGTGTTTGAGTAATCCAACCAACCAAGGACTTAAAAGTTTCGAAAATTTTTGAAGTAACAAACAATTGTTAATTAGCCTATTGTGCTAGGCCAAACGGTGGACGACCTGCATTGGAAAGTGTTTGCTGACCAATATTGAGGCCCCACCCAGTTTGAAACTCAATTAACCCACCTCATGAAAGGGCAAGCGGCTCAGTGTTAGAGCAATCCAATCCGCCAGGTACTTTAAAGTTTTATAAATGTTTCAATTAATAGAGAATATTTAATTATACAGTGATATGTGGTTTAACGGTAAGTTTCATTGGGTGAAACTAAAGAGACCACGGTTCAAATCCCATTGAGTATATGGCCTGCTATGATCTTGCCTCAAGGAGTAGACTCCCCATTTCCTAGAGTCTCCGCTCTTGCTAAATCATAAGATCCGGTATATCTGGCTTATATCTAGCTTACAGGTTGCTGCATATACTCTTGGTGTTATAAGCCTCTTGATAAATCATAAGATCTGGTATATCTGGCTTATATCTGGCTTACAGGTTGCTGGATATACTCTTGGTGTTATAAGGCAGCCACAAAGGTTGATCCTGGACCTCCCCCAAATTAGTCCAAGGAAGAAAGTTTTTGTTGAGCAATATTTAGGCCCCACCCAGGTTTGAAACTCAGTTAAGACACCTAGTGTGTCTGTGGTTAGTTGCATAATGCATTAAGTTCAGGAGCATAGGGTCAATCCCTCAGACATGACCCTGGGCCTCCTCAAAGACAGGCAGTAATTTTAGGAATTCTTCTAATACCCAAAAAATAAAAAATAAAGTAAAAAGAAATAAATTCTCCTAATACTGAAAAAAAAGGAAAAAGAAAGAAATTCTCCTAATACTGAAAAGAAAAAGGAAAAAGAAAGAAATAGAAAGAAAAATGATAGTAGTTAAGTATCGATTCTCGTGAATAAAAAAATAAATGAAAAGAAAACAGACAATAGTTAATTAGTAGTTTCCAACTTTTCACTAGCATGTCCTAACACTTTTTGATGTATATGCAGAAAGACTTTGACTTCAAGATGACTCAGGGGTTTCTTTCTCAAAGTTTACTCGCATGCCAAAAAATATTCTGATGTAAACATGATCATAAAGAGATAAAATCTGATAAAACTTCAACAAAAAGCATGGATGAAGTTCACACTCGACAACAAGACTGACGTGGGAAGAAACATCCAAGGCAAACTTTTTAAGGTTCCATATTTCCACTCCTTAATGATAGGTTTAATAAAATAATTAGTTCTTAATGAAGGTGCTACCTTCCTATTAAGTTATAATCTTTTGTTCCCACATTTTAAGAGTAAAAGATAGCATCTCAAGGCACTAGGGCTGTTATAAGTGAAATTTTAAGTAGATAGATTGTGATGTTCGGAATTTGTAAGTGACTAGTGTGGACTTATTAAGCCATGGGTGGTTATTAAGCATGGAGTTAAGCTTGAACCCTAGGATTTACCAATTCATAATTAAGATAAAATATATTCAATGGTCAGAAATTGAAAATTCAGAAGTTGCGTGAAGAGAAACACAGAAGAAGCACCTGGAAAATAGTCTTGGAGAAGAAAGTGTACCCACAATAGAATGAGCATCGACTCATGCTCAATTTCCAAAGGCAAAAATTATAACCAGTATGTATGGTAGAAGATGGGAGAACCTGATAAGACTGACCATCCTGGGCAGAAGATGGTTTAGGAGACACCTTGGAGAAGCCAATTGAAGAACCAGTAGGAGAATAGGACGTCTTTATCTTATACAGGTTTGCAAAAGGATATGTATTCCTTGATCCTTTCTCTGAATCATGGCTCTTCACCTGAGAACAACTTGTGGGTATTTACCTAGAGGTAGAATGAAATTAGTTTTTCAAGCTTCTGGGAATAAATATATTGAGAAGAAACAGTTTAGTATTTTCTCCCTTACTCTTACTTGACCCATTTATATAGCTTCCACTTGTCTTCTTCTTGTCCTAATTTCCTGAACTCCTCTCCTCTACTTTATGTTTTTTTGTTTGCACTTCCTCATTTGATCTCTTCTACATGGCAGCCTTCTGCTCCACCAGATCACTCAGGGACAATTCATAAGTTGATTCAGGCATTCCTTCAAACATTTTCATGAGCTCCTGTCTACCTTTGGCAATATTCTCTGCCCTGGCTGACATGGGGTATGGATATGAACATGCTTTGTCTGTAGATATGGCATAATAATTTGATCTAGGATGCCATAGCGGAGGAGAGGTACATGATTGGTCATCTTCTTTATTTTGAATAGCCCATGAGAACAAACCTGAAGAACCCAATTCAGAATCTATCATGGATCAACCCAATTCATCTTTGATCAAGCAATTTTTTTCTTATAGCTTGCCCTCAAACATTTGTTCTAAATAGCTTGTATTGGGTTTGATCTACCAAATCATCCCCTCCAAATTAGTGCCAACATATATCATGGGTTGATGGGAAATCAATAAACTGCACAAAGTTAATGCCAATCCTCCCTATCTTTCTTAGAAAGCAGAGTGGGTCCATAGCACAATTGTGATCTGACTGATTGTCTCTTGATCCATTATTTTTACACCTTAATGTCCCTGTCAATGTTGTTGGCTCTTTACCTCTGTGAATTTACTCCAAATTTGACATGCTAAGCCCCCGATCATCTCTAGTCGCCCTTAGTGATTCGATCACCTGCATTGACATAAACCAGAAAGAATTCATAAAACATCAAGCAAAACCTATTCCACTGCAGAAATGATACATCTTACAAGAAAATTAAAAGTGATGAATATGACAGCTAGTCCACCTTGTAACGAAATGTCTCTGCGCCTAGTGAAAATAAGGATGGATTTACATATGTTTAAGGTTAACCTGCCCACTGCTCCTTCCTTTGACTAGTTTTCATGAGAATCCTGGATCTTAAGCTTATAATGGTGGGTGCAAGTGTCCTGTCCTCCTATCAAACCATCATATATCATTCAACAACTAAATCCATGCATTTGCACCATTGTATCAGCGTATGAATTTGCATCAATGTATCAAATTAATATGACTTCAAATTTTGAATTTTTCATGCAAGATAACATTTATCATTAAAAAAATATGATCAAAAATGAATAAATCTCATGAATCCTTCAGATTTATATTGCAATATCCATCTCAGATCGATAGATCCAGAATCTTAAATATTCTTATAACTAGCAATTGCACCAAGAGGTGCAAAGGAACGCCGGAACATGGATAAAAGAAGTGGGGAGATTGTATAAATAAATAATCAAGCGAAATATACTAAAAATGAAATACAACCCATGTGAGGCTAATTTAAATTCAATTGTTGTGAATTTTCAAGTGAAAGAAAGTTTGTAACTGGTGTCCGGCAAGCAGGACTCACAAAAATTGTTATAGAGAAAAACTTGGAAGGGAAATTGAGGTTTGAGGTTTGATTATGTTGATGAAGCACATATTCTACTTGGTGAAAGTGGCCACTGCAAGGATTATTGGGGTTCAGGCTTCTATAGGCAGGATAATACTTTTGAGCTTGAAACAACTTTGCACAATATAGCTTTCAGTTCAAATGGGTGCAAATACATATAAATCAAGCAATTTGAGACCTTTAGATGTATGGTCAGAAGCAACAACTCCAGAATCTGTGCAAATGCTTCTAAACTCTATTTGAAAAGAGGAAATTAGTTTGATCCTTGAAGGAAACTTGTTTGGACCAAACATTGGTGAGTTGATAAGCAGCTCAAACAATTGGGCAAAGATTATTATGTGGTGTATTTTCAAAGGGCTCAAAGAGTCATTACCTTCTAGATGGCTATATATTTTGGGAGATGGGTTTGAAAATACAGGTAAGAAGAATCAGCCAGCGTCTGAACAGTCAAGGATGAATTTGAGAAAAAACACCAAAGATCTGCCAATTTTGTTGAATGCCTCTGAGCAATGTGCTTTATTGTTTGCTGTCAATTCCTCCTCAATCATGGATTGCAGTCCTGCAAAAAATAAGAATATTCTTATGATTGGTCTATGTTCTAAAGTGAATAATTTAAAACAATATACTCATAACCTAGCACAAAATACATATTCAACAGAAGTAAATATGGAAAACAAGAATAGTGGAAATGATGATTTTGGATTTCAAACTGAAGGAGCATATAAGGGCGAGGATGAAGTGCTTTTGAAATTTTAGTGGGTAGAGGAGACAGAAAGGATGGGCTGCAGTAATTTTTTCGAGTCTTGGGATAGAAGAGAAGGGAAAAGAGGCAAACTTCAAGTTCAAAGCACAGAGTAATGCCCCCTGGAAGGAGAGATTTTGATTCTCTTGTTCAATCTTAGCAGGAAGTAAGCAATGCCTTTGGTCAAGTTGACATTCAATTGTCGAATTCTCTATGGGATGAAGGTGATGGCATTAGCGAAGAGAAGCAGCTGGACAGGGTTTCACATGAATATATCCTTTCTTCATAAATGAAATGATTATCGGAATTATGTTCAAATGAAAGAGATGAGAACAGTGTGCAAGAGGCTTTATAATGTTTGATATGCAAAGAATAGAAAATTGAAAATAGTACATCATATGAGGAGGAAGGAGAAACAAATGTATAGGCAACAAGAACTGGATGGAGGCAGGGAATGAACAAGGAGAATATTCATCTCCATTTATAAGGACTGAAAAAAGTGTGGACAATGCCACCCTGGATGTATCTTCTCATCTGGTGAGAATTGATTTTAAACACAAACAGATTCAAGGGATGTTGGGTTCTTTATTAGATTAAAATAAGAAATAAAATGTGGAGGAACAATTCATTGAGTCTAATGGGGATTGTGATGTCATGGAGGAATTAAGTGGAGTCTTAGTAAAAGGTGCCAAGTGGAAAGGAGGTTATTGCAAGAGTGACAATGAAAGGGATACCAGAATCTTTGTTAGATTAGAGAAATCATTCATGTTCGATTGTTCCACTGGAATATGCTCTTCTGGAAGACATCGAGGAAATACCAGATTTGATATTTGATGTAAGGAAGGAAGATCATACAGCAATGCATGCCAGGGAGCCTTCTCGGCAGGATCATTTACCTGCCAAATTGGAAGGAGTGCCAGACCAAGAAGTGGATGGCATTGCACCTTTGTAGGTTATGTTAATAATCTAGACACAAGTGATAACGCAAAAGGTGAAATGTGTGAGTTTTCAAGAAAGAGGGATAGATCAATTGAGGAGGCACGAGACATTAACACTGTGAATGGATCCTCTTATGAAATGATGGATGCTTTGGGATAGAGCGAAAGCCATTGGATTTCAGGCTCTGTAGTGAAGCATCTCAAAGAGGAGTCCCTCAAGAATGTTCATACAACAAATGACAGGAGATTTAAATTCCTTTATAGATCAAAGAAGTGAATGTGCTAGAGTAACTACACATGAAGATATTGCATTTGTAAATGGTGCATGGTAGGTTGGAGTTGGTGATTGATTTAAATGATGAAAGTGATGTAGAAATGCATGCAAAACAGGTTGACTGTAAGAATGCAGTAACTGAGGCAGCTTATTCAATTTTTGTTGTTTTTGGATGTGCAAAAATCCAGTGGAATTTAAAGTCGTTAGTTGGAGAAATTCACATAGATAATGCAGGGAAGCATAACACAGGGCCGTTATAGGAAAATGTTGCATTGGTGGAAAAACAAGGAGTTTTATATTTCTTACCCTGCCAAGGCATTATGAAAAGCAGTGTGTTGGTAGCAAAGAGAATAGTTTTGGATTTGTCACTGGAGGAAACCAATGAGAATGATGTAAGAATGCATGCTACATATGCCCTAGATGAAGGTGTCGCAACAGTGCATTTGCAAAGATTGTCGTTGTATGCCTGTAAAGAATAAAATTTAGTGAAATATTGATAAGTTTCTATGGAGGAAATGGAAGAAATGCTTGTTCGATTATCGGAGAAATCTAAACCAGGGGAGAATTTTGTAGGTGCTTGTTAGGATGATTTTTTAAAGAATCAAATGCAAGGAATGTCCAGTTCATTTTTGGATGAAAGTAGTCAAGCTATTGCACAGAAGCATGGCATGGAGACTGCTGAAGCAGGCATCGCAATGGTTGGATTGCAAGAGGTTCCAAAACCTTTGGTTCACATTTATGAGAATCCTCATAAGCATTAATTCAATCAAGGGTTTAAAAGAGTCATCTGGATGGATAGAAATTGTTAGGAAATGATGTTGAACAGATAGTAGTCAATTTTCGATGGATTTTATAAAAAATTTAGACTGCTCATGTGCTTACCAAATGAAAATATCTGACCAAAATTCTAGATAACAAGCACAATGAAAATAATTAGTTGTTGAAAGATTCAGGATTTGTTTATAAAAAATTCATGGAAGAGGAGTTTGCAGTCGGAGATGTGGAAATGGTGAACGATAATGAGTGTGTTTGGAAAAAAAAATCTCCTAAGTATGCCCAGGTAAGTATTACAAATTTTTCATCAATAACCTTGAGTCAGAGAGAAGAGTCTTCTATGTTACCATGGACTACTGAAAATATGGCACATACATGTAACCATAAACTAGCTTCTTATATGGAGAAAGCTGAGATAATTTACATGGGCAGTGTAACAACTCGATTTATGGCCTCTAAAGTTCAAGAACCAGAGGATATTTCAAGGCTACATTGTTTCCCTCAAGACAACTTCAGTGAGTACTATATTATACAATAAAGACATTACTGAGCCAAGTAAAGCTAATTGTGCACAAAGAAAAGCGTTATCTGCAATACAAGCACGCTAATTAAAAGAAGATGGCCATTATTCTCCACACAAATGAAAAACATCACTTGAAAAACATTTTTATGTTGGGAGTGCATTCTGTGTAATAACATGTACTTCTAATTACCCAGGTTATGAGGAAGTGGCAACACAGACACTGCAGGTTTTTCTTCTTGCCAACTTACAAGTTGAAAAGGCATGTGAAAAAGCCACTCACTATCATAATAGTGGATCACAAATTAGGAAATCACTTGGCATTGATATTTTTACTCTTGAAAATGTCCAGGATCTGAATGTTTCATTATTGACAGATTCCAAGAAGTTTGAAAAATCTGTCATTGCTAATTTGAGTGAAAGTGATGCACTGAAAAAATCAGAGACTAAAAAAGTTTCTACTTGAATAGAACCTTTACCTTTCCACAAGGTGAGCTATTACAAGTCTTAATTAATTGATCACTAAATATCTAACACCCAAGCATAGTAGAACTCTGTTGGAACATGAATTTTAGCTCTACAATGTCTTTAGTTTCGTAATATGTCATTGCTAATTTGAGTGAATGTGATCCAGTGAAAAACTCAGAGACTAAAAATATATCTACTTCAATAGGACCTTTCCCATTCCAAAAGGTGAGCTATTACAAGTCTTCATAATTTTATCAATAAATAGCTAATGTGTATCATAGAACTCTGTTGGGAAATGAATTTTAGTTCTGCAATGTCTTTAGTTTCATAATCAAGTCTAAATGTAAAATGAGGGAAATAATTTCTCATTCTTCTTTTATTTGGCACTTCACAGATCGACACAGATTAGAAGCCTCATCTTAAACAACAATCTAATGAATTAATATTAATGTGTGGGAAATTGAATTGATGATTGTAGACACATTATGAAGATAGCCAAAGCGGGCATGGTAGCAGAGAATGGAGATATTGGCAAGACTTATCCATTGGTAGAGGAACCTGAAAATATTGAGAAATCAGTGCATCTTGCACCAGAAGCCACCTATCCTCAGAAACTTAATGCCCTAACATTTCCTATGGAAAAAATTGTGACTGATGGTTATCAGCAAGCAATGAAAAATGTTCATTTTAGCATGAAGATATTGGATAGGTGTGCAAATAAAACTGAACAATCAAACCTAGAATTTCAAAAGAGTAGTGAAGTTGTTGTCATTAGCATGGAAATGTATTATGGAGAGTGATCATAGTAAGCAGACTAGTCTTATGAATGGGGAATTTGAAGAAAGGGGTAAAGAAGTGGGGACTACCACAGAAATAGAGGATGTTCCCAACCATCAAAGTGCTCATATGAAGCCAAAATCTGGAGAGTGTTTTGAGGTAACTGGAACTAGCATAGAAATAAAGAATAGTCTTACTAATATGATCTTTTGAACTTGGAATTTGAACATATTTTTAGAATAGTTAGAACCAGCATGATTGGAAAGCTTGTCATATCAACTTGGAATCTGAAATTGGTGTTAATGTAGGCTGTAGACCATATGAAACAACACCATGAGATGGAAGGCAGCCGAAGTTGTGTACTGAGCAATGCATCGAGCAATGAATCGTGCTTTCAGATTCAGGTAATTGTAAAATTGGTTCTCATTGTCACTTAAAGTTGCATAGTTAATAGGAATTAGAGTTCAGATTTGATAATATGTTGTCATGGATAGAAATGTAAGTTATATAGCTGATGGTTTGTCTATCCCACTTGGACTTGCGGCTCGGCGTAACGCAATGCAGTTTGACTTAACAGCGTGTTTGGCATAGAAATATTAAATAAGCTCAAACTACATAACAAAATCAACTTTCATTTGCAAACTGTGAGAGCACTAAGATGGATTTAGAGAGAGAAAAATAACAACAATGTTTGAAGAGAACTAATACTATCATAATGTAACAACATGCATTTGGAGAGCATAGTCCCCATTTAGAGAAAGTAAACACTCTTATTTGGTGAGTTTGGTATGCAATAGTAGAAATCTTACTTTTAGGAAGGAAATCCTTCTTTTTTCATTTTGTTTCCTATTCCTTCTTTCTTTTCTTCTACATTTTTACAATGTCATAAAGTTCAATTTGCTGGCCATGGTATTTGTGGTGGGAAGAGTAATGTAGGGAGATGGGATAGTGAAAAATTCAATAGAAATATCTTGTGGATTCTGCTTATTTTTCATAGTCTTCTTAATTGATAATTACTTCTAATTATATGCATTTAAGTTCACTTGTATTCACATTTATGATTGTGCAATCACACAAAATATCTTCAATAGTAGAACAAAAATTACAGTAGGATCATAAAGAGAACAACCAAACATACAACATTTTACCCTGGGAAAACCCACATGGAGGAAAAAGTTTAAAACCCAGCAGCCTTTTCCATAGAGAAATTATCTAGTTCAATAGAGATACATCTAGTTCTTTAGGCAGACATAAAATCAAACTGAATTGTAACATAGCCTTGGTCACACCTGGTCAAATTTCTTACAAGAATCCCTTTAGACAACCTAGGTCTATCTGCCCAAAATTTCAACATCTTGCCCAAAGATTCAGTCTGCTCAGAGTTTTAACCTTCTGCCCAGAAATAGATCTGACTCAGAGCTCGATCTTCCTCAGAGCATGGGACTCGGTTTGCCTTAGGGCTATCATTGTGTGTTTAGGAGGACGAGTGGCATATTTCTAGTGTTGATGAGGCCGAATGGTTGTGACCCTTGATGGAGCTGGCTTGATCATTTGGAGGGCTGACTTGCCTTTTTGGGGGAAAAAATAATTTAAATTTGAAAATTCATTTTCCTCTCTTTGATGCCTACATGAAGAATATGTCTTTTATATGTCATTATATGCATCTCAACGGCTAAAGTAAAATGACATGAAGAACATGTCTTACATAATTTAAGGGCCAAAATATTAATAATGAAGATCGACCATAGCTACAACTTCAACAGATTCCCCTATATGAAAGAATGTGATAGAGATGGGGAAGAAGGAAAGAAAATCTAGTGGAAGTTGCTTGTGGAATTGCAACAAGTGGAATTTGAATCAGACAGTGGTCCTGATTAGTGTTGAAGTTTATTTCTTTAGTTTTTGAATGAAGGAGTTTAATTTTGTGAAGCTATCTCCCAAAGGGAAATTTTGAGTTTGAGAGGAACATGATGAAGAATTTTGCGACAAGTTGGAAAGGAAGGGCAACCAAGAAGCAACCTCGAAAATATGTTAACATGTTTTATTAATTGTTGAAGAGTCCTACAAGACATTGGACATTGAACACTTGGGAAACACATTTGACACCCCTTCTGATGGAGCTGACATCTGTTACGGTCATTCATTCCATTGAAATGTTCTCTGCTTCAAAACCATACATGAAATTCCCACCTCATACGGCTCCTCATTTCTTTACAGTAGGTAATGTGGGGAGTAATCCGTGGAATTGAAAAAAACTCGGATTCTGACCCAATATTACGAATTAACAGGAGCTAGTGTATTTCCAATGAATCTCTAGCCATCCTTATTGCAAAGATTATTTTCCAAATACCAAGGATCTTTTGAAGGAAGTTGTTCTAGCAAAAACCTAGGAAATAATTTGTTCTAATTCCACATATTGATCATTTTGAACCAAAAGCAAACTTTGTGGTGAAATGGTTAAGTTCTGTACTTGATCTATTTATTGAAGGTGCACTAGAATTTTTGCCTTGTAAGTTGAAGGAGACCACTTAAGAAACATATCTGGATAGAGTTGTAGTTGTCACAAGTAGAGCTCGGAATTAGCTCTGCTCGTCATTTGAATCAATATTATGAAATTAGCAAAGGAGCACTCTAATTCATATAAATTTTCTCAAGAAATTATGTGGGAAACCATGTGTGCTTTTTCTCAGTCACAAGGTTGCAAGAAAGTTGTTCAAAACAAATACTAATTGCATGAAAATCACAGTGCAAAGGAGCAAGTAAATTGTTATTATATAAAAATATTACCTCTTTGGTTTGATGCCAGTTATCATTACCCAGTTATCAGATGATGACCATTCCCTAAAACATTTGCCAAAATTGCATTAAAATGGAGTTCTTTTAATAGGGAAATTTATCCTTCTTTGAAACATCCCCTGGGGATATTCTATGCAAGTCACTTGATAAATTTTTCCTGCAATTGGAGTAATAGTTTGTGTTTTACTGTATAGGTGAAAAAGTTGATCAGAGTAGTTTTCTCAGATTCACACCTAAGAAGAGAGTGCATGCAAAGAATACAAAATACTGAATTCCTTTAATTTGGCTTAAGTTATTTCTAGAAGTTTTCTGAGGCATACTATATTGTGGTTGTACATCATATAGTTTTTCTGTTGAACAAATGTTTTTTTATTGTGTTCATCTACAACGATTAATTATGCGCCTAGTCTTTCCAGAAATGGGCCAAAGAGTTTGGAATATGCAGAGCATCCTGTGGACCTTAGTTGGTCCTTAATGAAATGACATTGTACATGTGTTCCATTCTGAAGGGACAACTTGGAATCTTCATGCAGGGCAAGTTACCAGAGCGAGTGATAACTAAATAAGTGAAACCATTAGGAAAAATATATCGTTGGAATGCAGAAGAGAGTGCATATGGAGAGTAGAAGCTTCTGAATGCCTTTAGTTTGGCTTGAAGATCATTATAGATGTAGTCTGGTGGCAGTCAATTAACTGGGGGCATCTTTGTGACCGTTGTTTTAGGCATAATGTATTGTGGTTGTGCAGGTAACATCATATTTTTTTTCTGTTGCATGCCCTTTGCATGTGCATCATCTTCTTTAATTAAGTTACATGCCTATTTTTTCCTGAAATTGGCCAAAGAATTCAGAATATTCAGAGTGTCTTGTGGTTCTTACTTGGCCTTTATAGAAATGACATTGTACAGTTTCTCAGTTATTAAGGGACAAGTTCGAATATTCATGCAGGGAAAACTTCCAAAGCAATTGATTATGAAATAAATGACACCTATAGGAAAATATACTCTTAGAATGCTGACAGACACAAGTTATTTTCCTAATGTATTCACTCTTAATGTTTAAAGCGAAGCTACATATTTTCAATCTATTTATTCAAGGTGCACTAGAATTGTTGCCTCTCAATGTTCCCAGTTCTGATTATTGTGCTTGTAATTTGCAACAAGATTAATTTCATAAACAGGAAAATCTTATTTCAGGATAAATTTCCACAGTTATTTGGTAGTGTTCGTTACGGGATAACTAAGCATAATCAAAGCTAGATTGACCATGATCATGGTTCAGGAGACCTTAATTTGGTCGTTTTACTAAAGTACACTACCAAATTTTGATAGTATATCAACTCCATGCTTGAACATCCAATCTCTCTTCCAAAATGTACATTATATATGAGCATAGATAAAATAAATAACTTTCATGATGTATGGCATGGTCCTGCAAGTACTTCTTTCACTATATGTTTGGTTTATGCCATGATACTGAAAGCACTCCTTTGGCTAAGTGTACCCCTTGCCACACCAAAACCTTTCTGATAAGCAATTACTTGACTATCACCAAATGAATATGTTTTAACATGCTTGGATATAATCTATTGTCTTAAAGAACTCTTGGATGAAGTTGTATAAGAATCTCAGCCAGCAGGAATTACATCACATCTTGCAAGAAGCCATTTGTCTATCAACTTTCTTGGAGTTTTATTGGGATACTGTATTCAAATGTAAGGTTTTACAACATGCATTCAATGAGAGGGCCTCAGAGGGAATTAAGATCACATTATTTTCATTCGCAAAAATGAAAACACGTATACTAATAAGTTATTTTATTTTCATTTCTCACTTGATAGGGGTTTTGAGCAATTCTTTTCCCAATGGTTATGAGTTTAGAGTAATGCCAATGAAGTATGGTAATAGAATACATGTATTTAAGTGAATTATATAATAATATATCACATTAAACCTCTATTACTTGAATTACCCAGGGAAGGTTCCTCCCTTGCTCAAGGTATGTGCTAGAATCATTGATTCATTGATTTGTTTCTAATTGTTCAATTTTATTTTTATTTTTTTGAGGTTTTGGGATTGGAACTGTTTTGGTTAACCAGAAATAGTTTGACATGTTTTTGATCTGTTTCCATTATTTTGATTCTAAATCTCCCTTCAATTCACATATATGGAGACTCAAAGTACACCATTGATAGGATCAGTGGCAGATGTGGAATGCAATGCAGCAATAACATTGGTTGGGTACAGTGGAACAAGTATCTATTAGGAAAGTTTCAAGCCTACACTATTCAGCACATACATATGGAGAAAAATACGTGTGCTGACCTTCTCTCCAAAAAACGGTTGGAGTCCACATATGGTGCTATTCAGATCATGCATTACAGGGCTTCCACTCTGTTGGACTCTCAATCTTTTCCTCTTCCATAATCTACATCAAGCGAGCTTTATCTTCTCAAGAAAGCTAGAATACATTTGCAAGTAAGTGAGATATTCTTTTTTCTTATGCTGTTTTTATAGGCTATATCTTCATTGTACATACCAGATCCTTTTCTATTTTTTGCCTTCCTCCATATTCTCCTTTATGCTGTTTTCAATCAGATGATGTTCCCACTAACCCTCGGTATGTATCTGGGCTGAGTGATGTTCTATTCAGTTATGTATTGGCTTGGTTTTCTGTGGTTAGTATGTGGATGTTTTATGTGTCTTTATGGCCTTTGTACTGTTCTTATGATGGATTTGGTTTGCCTCTTCATGGGGTTCATATATTGCCTACTATCTGGCATATGCTAGAATGGTATATATAATGTGCTGGAAAATGATATTTGATCAATGAATATGAAATATTATATATAACAACATTTTTTTGTCCTGAAAAAAAAAGGTCAAATCAAAATATTTAGCATGCAGGGGTTTCAATCAATGCTGCGGAACTGCGAATTTTTCCTTGTAGGATTATAACCACGATATAATAATTTCAATTTCACTTAGGGTTTCAAACATATTTATGTATTTTATGTGATTACACTTTGAATTCGCTCAAATCCTCCACTTCCATGTTAAGCTACAAAGTATTTCTAGTTACATGATATACATAGCTCTTTCACCAGTGCGGCAAGGCTTCGAATCTTACAGAGAAGAGTAAGAAGCCTACTAAGTCTTCCATTACCCTAAATTTCGAAAGCTTTGGCACTTACATGGAAAGCTTCAAACAATTTCATTGAAAAACAATTTTACATGCGATGTTCATATAAAATAAAATGGTTTCATTGAAATGGGTTTAATACAAACTCTCACCTGATTCATGGAGGTAATGAAAAACGAGGTAGTTCATCTCGTAGGAAGTGATCATGATCATGGCCATCCATGCCTCTTCTGATAATCCCACTTGAACCCCTCAATGTAATGGAGCTAGTGGAGCTTTCCGTGGTAGTCTCGGGATAGAAATCACCATGATTGGAGGCATCGAGATTCCAATTTCTTGAGTTCAACCAAGTGTATAAAATCATAGTTGGATAGCATGGACATGCCCTTCCTCCTTCTTTGGAAAAACCCTGCAACACAAGGGAAATAGACGAGGGAAACGAAAAATTTTGATATTCAAAAAACAAAAATCCCATGAACTAGTTTTACTCAAAAGCTAAGGAAAAAGGGTTTTGAGAGAGATTATTGAACACAAACTCTTCAAGGATTAGGAAAAGTTGTTTCCTACTACTAAATTTTTTATTATGGTATGGTGGCTGATTATGGTATGGTGGTGTAAAATTTTGCATTAAGTAATAAAGTAATGGGTTACAATGGGGTTGGAAAAGATGAGAGTTCAAAGACTAAATGGCTATGAAGGACATAAAATCCAAAAAGTAAGTTGAATAAGTTTTGAGGAAGTAGAGATAATTAATGAGTGGTGGTTCAACTTGATGTGAGCAAATGAAAAATGCAATGAGGATTTGCAAAAGTAGATTAACTAGGAAGAGAGTAGAGAAGTGAGGATGAGAGAGTTGGAGAATTTCAATGAGAAAGGTGAGTTGGTGAGCATATGGTTGTGAAACAAAGGGTTGATGATAAAATATAGCTCAATAAAGAGTGGTAGTCAATGCACCTCAATGAGGTATAATGAACACACTGGAGTGAGGTTACGAGAGATATGTGATTACAAAGTAGCAGGTTGGATGCAATGTAGGATGAGATTGCAAATGAGAAAGAATCAAATGAACTAATGGGAAACCATATCCTAAGGCCAACAGAGGATGAGAACCTAGTAGTGGGCATGGCACTAAACAATAGCAAAGCTGGCCTTATACCAACCCTGCCCCTTATGCTTATTAAATAAAAATAGGTAACACTACACTAGCATGTTAATAATGGTTCAAGTCCACTTTGTAGTCAGCTTACTTATGGAGGAAAAATAACAATTGGAGGAAGTAGTATTAACAATAGTGCAAGTTTGAATATTAAAAGTAGCACACTTGGGAGTTTTAGTTATTTTGAGCAAAAAACAAGAGTTTCATGAATTTTAGTACCTATGATGCTTTGAATTATAACCTAGGAGCATGTAAGAGAAATAATATTAGAGTGATGTACTACTTAAAAAATTTAGTCATATGTAAATTCTTTGGAAAAAAAACATAATAATCCACGTACCTTGATATAAAAAAAACCTTAAAAATGTCACTTTTAAAATCTCTTATGTAGTTACCTCATGTCATTCGGGTAGATACCACAATTACTTATGTAAGTAATCGTGCGATCATATTTTTCATTCTCTTAAAGGAACTCTTTCTAGACATGCACCCCATCAAGCATAAATCATCCTAGCATATACATTTTAAGTAATATAAATCATCTTATGACTATCCTCGAAAGAATTCTCACCCATAGCCTTGGTGATGGCATAAGGCTCATATGAAAATGGTATGAGCTTCTTCTAGGAGTTTTTCAATTGCTCTTTATGAAATTCCAACCATAACTCGTCATCAACCTGAAACTTATGTGGATCTAAATGGATTGTGTATCTACTTGTACTTGGAGTTCGCAACTTTCTATAAAATGTCATGAACTCGTTATTGAATTTGTTAGATACATTCCTCAAAATTGGTATCATTTCTTACCTCGTTCCAAGTTTCGGAGGTATCTTCATGTGTTATTCCATGAATATAGCTACATCAATTTGTGTCAATTTTTTGGGACCCCTGAGCACACCTGAAAAGACTTGTGGGCGATAGAAATATGAAGAGTTATGTCAAATTTCTGTTGAAAATATGGAAGGCTTTCAACATGCGTATGTGGATCCTCACAATTGTATACTCTAAGGACATTTACAATAATCATATGGATACTTTTTATTTATAAATCTAGGGATGGAAGGCAGTGGATTTGGTCAAGCTTGATGTCTATCATGGACCAGAGGTTAAACCAGAAAATACTGAGGAACCTACTATTCCTATCAAGAAATATGGTCTTTGGCAACCCAAAATGAAGCAAAATATGCTCGAAGAAGAGCTTATGAGTGGATTTTGTTTCAACAGTCTTCTTATAGGGTGCCAAAATTCTTGTCCAAAGGAAGTGATCAACAACAACAACAAAAACCCGGATGATGTTGAAAGGGCTTGCCTGGGTGACTTTGGGAGCAACCCAGAGGTGGTCAGACAAAGCTCTTCTAAGTTACAAATCTGAAGAGAAAAAACTGGTGATGTATATGTGGTTGCTCAACCTAGGCTGTATGGAAAATCTTGGCAGAGAGTGTTTACCTTTTTGTGTCTTCACGAAAGTAGGTTGTCTGGTCACAAAACAAGATCACTACATGTAGGTGATGGTTCTGTAGTAACTTCTCAGCCTTATCTTCAAAATGGCGAACAGAGAGGATCAGGTTTGAATAAATGATATAATTTGATAAATTTGGAGATTTAGAGTTAAAGAAAAAATTGTGGTGATGTTTTGATGGGTGCTAATTTGTAGGGTTTTCCATTTTTATAATTTTCTTTGTTGTGCTTTCTACCATGCTACCTAGTTGCTTTCTTGTTGCCCTAACATTTTAACTTTTTCGATGTCTATCTCTCTATTGTTTCTTGCCCCATTTGAAATGTCATCCTTATTTGGTAGGTTTTTTTTCAATATAGTGTGAATATTTTTCCATCAAACAGATTCTGTGGGGTTTGTCTATGCAAATAGCTTGTAAGGCCCATTCATCAGGGTATTAGATGAAATGAAATGATTATCGATGATCACCAACTAATGGTACCTGTAGATATTTACTATAACAATTCTACAGTTTTCTTGTGCCAACAATTATACAACATTTTAACCTCGTTAACTAGTCTCCTCTGTTCTCTTAGATGATTCTATAAGCACTTATTGTTGTTGTCAAAGCTTTTACTCTCTAGTCCCATTGAGCTATTTCAGTTATTTGTGGACATTGATCTATTTTCATTTCATTTCTTCAATTTTTCTGGCTGTTATGCATTACCTTTGGCCAGTGCCTTCTTTCTTACTTATGCTTTTTCTGCTTAATAATTCCAGCCATCCAAAGAAACAGGGGCAATAGGAGCCACAAAGTCCAGACAAAGCCCAGCAGGGGCAGCGCAGAGGTAACAGGAGCCACGTAGGGCTGATGCAGGCCCAGTCAGGGTAGTGCAGGGGTAGTGTAAGCCCTTCAGGTGTGATGCATTCCCTTACTAATGAACGCAGAGTCCGAAGTAGGCCAGTTAGTCTGACGTAGAGGGATTCAGAGTAGCATATTACTGTTGTTTTTATTTCTCTACTGGGTGAACTAGTTTTGGTGCCCAGGATTGTTGTACTTAGATTCTGCATAATAATGAAAACCCTCCAGAGCTAGCTACACCAATTTTCCCACATTTTGTTTTTTTCGGGGATAGTTGTCCAGAAAATCCGTGTGTCACTTTTTCTATGAGCATGTTATTCTGTATTTGATCTATATGTGTAGGTTACTAGTTATATCTACTATTTACTTCGTTAATTTATTGAATATTTCAGAAATTAACTTGTAACTTAATTCAAGTAGGAGAAGTAAATCAAGATACTACAATAGGTTTTCTTAGATTAAGAAATTTTCACAGTCCCTAGGTCTAGCCCCATTAGGTCACCTAGGGCAACAATTTCCCAGGAATCTAGCTAGAGGAAAACTTCTATCTCCTAGAGGCAGCTACGTTGTTGGGTGCCCTCACTCTCCTCAGAACTTGGGCCAATTCCGATGGTGGAATCTCCTGATACTTGAAGCCCTATCTCTAGGATCAAGTCTTGCATAGGTGTTTCCAAGGATAGAACCTACTAGGATCAATTTGACCTATAGAAGTAAAAACACTTGTCTGATCCTTTCCCATCACCTTGTCCAGGATAGGAACATGATTGGTTGCTAAATTCCATCCTTGAACCTGGGCTGGGTCCACTTGGCCCCATGTGGTCCCATTTGGTGTCAAAGGCCTTTCATTAAGGACCATTTGGGAATCCAAGTTCCCAAAGGATTTTAGGGATTGAGAACTTCCTTAATAAGTCTTATTTTTTTCCCTCAACCCTTCAATCCCCCTCCTCTCTCCCTAGAAGATAATTCCCTTGCTTAAAAGGAAAGCAAGTCCCACTCTTTATTTTATCTTAGGGAAAGGGTTTTGAGGGTCACTTCCCACCTATTCATTTACCTATACTCTACAAGTGACTTCCTAAACTATCGGGACTCCACCCATTGGTGAAATTCCATGAAGAGCAAGGATCCTTAGCTTTGGTGACAATGGGCTAAGCCTCCATCATTTCCCTTATCCTAACATTCGCCCTCTTAGGAACCCCTTTTAGATCCACTACTAGTTTTTTTGGTAACAAGTTTTTCACAATTCCATTTGTGAACAACTCTTTGGTATGCCCACTTTTTCCATACTACAGGTCCAATATGAGAAGTCTAGGGCTATGTAGGCTGCCCTTCTTCTAACTGAATCAATCCTCTACAATATAGTGTACTAGGGCTAGTTTGTTGGCCCACTTGACTATTACTTTAGTCCTTCAAAATCTGCACATCCTTAGGCCGTATACACCTGCTCTTCTACCAATTTTGTTGTCCTTCACCAAAACAAGAGTCAGGGCTCTTCTTTGACAGTAACCTAACAACCCTCCAACTGTACTTGGCCTACCATCAATCCGCCCAACCACAGTGAATTATTTTTACTGCTCTAGGGCCCACAATATTGTCTTCATCTAGGGCTCTTCAAATCTGCCACCTAAAAATGGTTTGAGTCCTCTCAATATCACTAGTCTTGTGTATCAACAATTTGATCTTTGTTGT
Organism: Pinus albicaulis; assembly: GCA_034641835.2. Taxonomy (NCBI): domain Eukaryota; kingdom Viridiplantae; phylum Streptophyta; class Pinopsida; order Pinales; family Pinaceae; genus Pinus; species Pinus albicaulis. The sequence goes on from CM076584.1 coordinate 336,165,277, forward strand.
CCAATCTATGAACAAATATGAACTACTCCTCTTATCATACTTCTAACAATCTGTAGATGACTGAACTAGGGTAAAAAATCAGCCACTAACAATCCATTTACTAATTTTTTATAGGTTTCTTTAGATCTTTGTCTAAAACTCTATGGAAACTCCACCAAAATCAACTCCTCTGCATGCTCAATATTCTGCTCAGGTTCCACCCTCCTTTGGATCTGTTGTCTCCACACATACTGAATCTGCAAACCATCTTCTAGATCTGCGGTCTTTATTGCAGAAAGAAACCTCGCTCTAAGGGTCACAACCCATCTTCTTCTATGCAAATTTTCCAAAGTCTTAAGGTCATACCTTATGAACTACACATCCTAGGAAACTATCCTAACTAGGGCATTATACTTATGTACTTCTAATTGTTGTAGAACAAACCCTATCCACACATAGAAAAACCATGAATCTTGCCTCCATAAGGGACTCTACCTAGCTCATATGGATCCATATATTTTGGGCATTTCTTTGACTGAATCTTGACATGAACTTCAAATCTCAATGTTGACCCTCAAACTAGGGTTAACTCAGACAATATTATGCCTGTGTCAACTTCTGTTATGGCTCTAAATTACAGTGCAAGCCCTCCTCCATTTATGTTGGTCTTTATCACAGACCTTGCAGCCTACTAACCACCACAAGGCATGATGGTATCAACCCTCTCTTCTATTTCATGTAGAAAATCTAACCAATGAGATTCAATCTAATCTTTTAATCATGTACTAAAACAAGATACCGAATCCTTCCTACAATTTGTGGAAACAAAACACAATCGCACAATCACATATTAGTAAGAGAAAGAAGTTATCAATCACACAACACAAGATGTATCTAGGGAAGCAACTGCTCAAAACCCTCTATCTCTATTTTTTATTAATTCAAGGAATCACGAAACAATATAATGCTTAATCTCTCTTGAGATTCTCCAGCACTAGGAAAAATCGGTCTAGTACTTAGCCAATTCTCAGCCTTCCTTCAGCCTGCCTTGCTCAAGCAATTCCAATGGAATTATCTCCATATTAATTAGGAAAATCAGCCTTCCTTGATTGCACAATCCATCATGGCATCCCAATGACTTTATAATTGCACATGGGAAATTTTCTATAGATACAACTGATAATTATGTTCCTCTGAACTATGTTACAATAAGGATCAAGGGAATTTTTATTATTTAAAATAAGATAAAACCCTAAACAACGAAAACCCTAACCTGAGGAGATGTAACACCAAGAGTTTATGGGCCCCGTTGGGGTTAGTTGGGTAGCCAACTTCCCAGGGTCGTAACTTGGTCATATGATCTTCGTTTGACGCACATGATACCTAGTTATAAAGATCTCTCTGTGGACTACAAGTGATAATATGGTTTCTATGAAATTCCCAAACTTTCATGCCCAAAAAACATCGTTTGGGGCCTCAAAACGGCTCCGAAAATTCAAGACCCGAAAAACTGACAAAAATAGTAAATTGTGCTATAATTAAGGAAACTGGAAAAATGAAAGAGACAATGGCGAGGGCCCAAGTGGAATAGGTGGGTGGCCATCAATATCCACCTCGATCACCTTAAATCGAATTTCTTGAGCTAACTCAATCATCATGACTTAGTTAATTGACACAAGTTGTTATGAGACGAAATTACAATTTATTGTCCAATTTATTTAAGGGAAAAATTAATTAGATGCCTAACATTCCTCACTCCTGGTACATCAAAATTCATCACCAGTGTGGGTGCATTTTTTTTCCCTTTCTATTCGCCAATTTCACTATTTCTTGTTGTAAATTTCAACACTCCCTCTCAACAAGAAAGGAATTCGATCTATCCCCATCTGGTACCTTTGGAATGTTCTGCATGCTGCACTTCTCTAGTGTTGTTTTCACCTACAAATCCTAAAACTAAATAGCCTCTGAACAAATGAATCAGTATAATGCATCTGTCATCAGAGTCTTATGACTGCTACTAGCTACTGCACCTGTCTGGTACTGTATTCTCTGCACTGCTTCTGACATCTACATCTGTGCCCTTTGAACTATTTCTAACTCTATTTGTGCTCCAGTATTTGACATCTGTCACTTTGATTTCAGTCTTGCTGACATCTGACTACATCAATCTAACTGATTCTTCCTACTACTATTGTACTGTGTGCTCCTCGTAGCCAGGTTCGATCCATGAGATACGCCATCTTAATGGACCTTGCCCAAATTTCTTATATTGGGATTATGTCTACACATAACCCCACCTTACACCTTGAGGTATGGCTGCTCCCTCTTTCCCATAGTTGTGTACATATTTTACCTTTACAGATAATCATACTAGCGTATATGTAAGATGATATTTAACTGATACATGCCTTCGCACTCCTCATTATTTATTGATAGTGGTATTTTACGAATTCTCTTAAATAATTACACTTACTAATAATCATGGGCATAGGACCCTTCCTTGGTTTTATATAAATTCTAATGGTTTATCTATTATTAGTTATTGTGTATGTGTAACAAAACCAGAGACTTCGATGTATTTAATTACAAAGAAGACTCTATACAATACACATCACAAAATTGAATGTACAGTACACATAGAAGTATTTACTAAATATTGTAATAACATTTACAAATCAACAGTTTGAAATAGAACTCTACTGCTTATCTAATATGGCATGTACAACAACCTACATATCAAAACATGTTTTCTAGATAGGCTTGTACCTCTGATGTAAGACTATTTTTAGTACTTACAATAGTTCTATAATACCATAAACTTATTTGAAAATCACAGTAAGCACATACCACTATGTAAAGACTAATTTTCCTCCCAACCATGAGCTTCTACTCAGCTCTCCACTGAACATAAACCAATATTTCCCAGTGTAGACAACACCTTTTTCACATTAGGGATGGCTATTTTAAGCCTTCTTTCCCTAACCTTGTTTCCATAATGGTGTCTCGTTATTAAGGGATGTTGCTTCCCATAACCTAACCTTTCTTTTGTTTTTTCCATAAAATATTTCTTTAAAACTTGCTTTTCCTTAGAGAGGTTTTATTTTTACCTCTTCTTAGTAACTTTCCACTTTACTAAGGATTTTATTAGATATTTTTCTCCCATTTATGAAAATTATTTATTAAATTTTTCTACAAGGATTTTTGGTAGAGTTTTGGGAAATTTTGGAATTCTAGTCCATCCTAATGGATAAGAATTCTTGGTCTCCATTACTTTGTCTTTACCACATTAATATTTAATTCAAAATTATTTATTACTTCAAAAATAAATATGCTCATACATAATTATTCCATAGGTCCACCTGAACCTTGGATTTATTTACACAACATAAAAGCTATAAATATGGGTATTACATAGTCCCCCCTAAAACAAAAGCACTGTCCTCGGTGTTGCAGATTTCTCTACTTATTCTTTGAAAAACTCTAGATACACTTCCTTCATAGTTTATTACCGTGCCCAGGTAGCTTCTTCAGGTGCAAAGTGATTCCACTGCAGTTTCACCCAAGATATTTTTCTATTCCGAAGAACAATTTGTTCCCATTCCAATATACGAAGTGGTTCTTGAATAAATTCCACTTCTATTTCCACCTATATCAAAGTCCAGTAAACCACGTGAGAAGGGTCATGTATATATTTCTTCAAAAATGATACATGAAAAACATTATGAACTCTAATATGACTAGGTAGAGCCAATTTGTAAGCTATTGGGATCACTTTTTCCAAAATCTCAAAGGGCTCGCAGTATCAAGTTGCTAACTTAGCACAACTGCTAGTATGCAAGGTAATTTTGCGAGGTTTGATCCTCATGTACAAATGATCTCCAAAATTTAATTCCCTGCGAACTATTTTCTTATCCGCATAACTCTTCTAGTAGTCCTGAGTTTCTCTGATGTTCTATTGGATTTTTTTTACTGTGCACTCCATCTCATGTAGTGCGTCAGGTCCATGTACCTGTTTGTCGTCTGGTTGACTCTATCTATGTGGAGTGTGGAATTTTTTGCCATACAAAGCTTTGAATGGAATCATTTTAATGGAGGCTTGGAAAATGTTCTTGTAAGAAAATTTTGCCAAATGCAGAAAATCTTCACACTTAGTGGGTTTGTCCATCACATACATGCGAAGCATGTCCTCCAATATTTTATTTTTCCATTCTGTCTATCCATGTGCTTGAGGACATTAAGCTATACTAAAGTTCAACTTTGTCCCCATTCCTCGAAAAAATGTTTTCCAAAATGTAAAGGTAAACTTTGCATCCCAATCACAGATAATTATCTTTATTATTTCATGAAGTTGAAACATGTATTTCATGAAAACATGGGCCACTTGTGTTGTGCCAAAAGTGGAATATACAAGAAGAAAATGAGCTACCTTGGTTAATGTGTCAACCACCACCATAATGGATTCATGTATGTATTTAGTATGTGGCAGTCCAGTGAAAAAATCCATGGATACCATTTCCCACTTCCATTCAAGAATAGGAAAATATTTCAATAGAAAATCAAGATGTTGATGCTCTACTTTAAATTTTTGGCACTCCAAACATCTTGCCAAGTAATCAGCTATTTCCTTCTTCATTATTGGCCAAAACATGTTTTTTCCGCAAGTCTGCCACCATATTTTGATAACCTGCATGACCTGAATAAGGTTTGTTATGCTATTCATTGAAAATTTCATGTTTCAAGGTAGATACATTTGGAATATAAAACCTTTGTTTATAACTGATCAATCCTTTCAAACTCATGGTGTATTCTAGAATTTTAGCTTTCTCTAATTTTTCCTGCAATTTCAAATATTAAGGATCTTGCAACAACACTTCCTAAATTTGTTCCTCCACATCAAATTTTACACTACTACCTATATATGACAAACCTGATGAGAATGTCTACTTAAGGTATCAACAATTCAATTTTCCTTTCCTTTTATGTGTTTGATCTCCATATTAAATTTTCTAATGAAAGCTAACCATCTTACTTGTGTTTCAATTAAATCTAGTTGAGTAAAAAAATATTTCATACTGATATAATCAGTCATCAACAAAAATTTCTTACCCAATAGGTATTGTCATCCGTTTTTTAATGCATGTATGAAAACAAATAAGTCCAAGTTATATACTGCATAATTTTTCTCATGTTTTTTCAATTTTCAGGACTCATAGGCTATTACTACATCATCTTGCTGCAATACTCCTCCCAAACCTCCTATACAAGCATCAATGCACACAAAAAACTCTTTTTATGTATCAACAATTTTTAGGATAGCTTTCATAGTTAATTTTTGTTTCAGCTGTTCAAAAATCTCTTGGCACTTGGTTGTCCATTCAAACTTCACACCTTTTTTCTTCAAAGAGGTGATGGGGTAGGCCAATGCAAAAAAAATTTCTATAAATCTATGGCATTATCTATCAATACCCATAAATGATTGTATTGTTGGTACATCAGTAGGTAAATGCCAATTTAAAATTGCTTGTACCTTTTCTAGATCTATTGCTAATCCTTGTTTGGAAACAACATGCCCTAGGTATTGAATCTTGTGTTTGTAAAGCTCACACTTGCTAAGATTTTCATACAGTTAGTGTTCTCTAAGTGTTTGAAGCACTATTCAAATATGTTTCTGTTGTTCCTCCTGGTTCTTAGAGTACACTAGAATATCATCTATGAATACTACCTCAAACTTATCTAGATGTTTATGCAGAACATTTTTCATGAGACAAATGAAAGTAGCAGGGGTGTTTGTGAGTCCAAAGGGTAAAACTACGAACTCTTAATTTCCATACCAAGTTACAAAGGTTGTCTTATGAATATCTTCATCTTTAATACAGAGCTGATGATACCCAGTTCTCACGTCAATTTTTGAGAATACGATTGCCCCCCTTACTTGATCAAACAAATCATCTATTCATGGAAGGGGATAGCAATTATTAATTGTTAACCTGTTTAGCTGTCTACAATCTATGCCCATCCGGAGGGTTCCATCCTTATTCTTAACAAAAAAAATTGGCGCTCCCCATGGTGACACACTTCGTGTAATGTACCCTTTGTTTAGTAATTCATGCAACTGAAGTTTCAATTATAACAATTCAGGAGTGCTCATTCTGTAAGGGGCTAGGGAAACTATAGTGACCCCCTGTACAAACTCAATAAAAATTCAATATCAACTCATTGGGGAAGTTAAGGAATTTCTTGAGGGAATACATCCTGAAAGTCCTTGATCACTGGTAAAATTTCTACAGGTTCATTTTCTGCTTGCTGTCCCAAATATTCAATTTGGACAACATACACCATGCAACCCTTCCTTGCTGTCCACTTCAGTTTTAATACAAAAATTTCCCTAACAGACACAGGTTCCAGTTTTCCTTTGAATACCACAGAATTTCCTAGAGCATCAATATAACTTACTATATTTTCTAAGCAGTTTACTATTGCTTTCTGATACTCCAGCCAATCCGTACAAATTAGGAGGTCAAAAAATCCTAAGAGAAGGATATTCCATTTGAAATATGTAATGTACATATTTATATTGATAGGAATCTTGGGTATTTTATGGGTGACCTTCCGTTTGGTTCCTGTAGCCAACTGCACCAACCAAGAGTGCTGAAATTTTTCTGTTTTCAGTTTACATTTTTCCACTATGTGTGGAATAACATAACTTAAACTAGCTCATGGATCAATCAAAAAAGACGCATGTTTGTCAAAGATGATACCTTCAATTTCAATCATAGTTGATTGATGCTCAGCTTGTCTGTCTTCCAATTCCACACTGATCTGGGGAATGTTTCAGGCAACGTCATTCACTATGGTTGCTTCCCGCACTGCTTGAATTTTCTGAATTTCAAGAGTGTTGTGTGGGTAGTCTCACAACATGTGAGGCTCATTGCATCTGCAACATTTCAATGCTTCCTTGGTCTTTACCATAGTTTCTCACTTGTTTTTCCCTTCCATAGGCTTGGAACCTGTGTGGGAATGAGTTATATGATTCTCGCCACCTTGATTGAACCTTTTTTGTAGGTGCTTTTTTCCCAAATTCTTAAGATAAGTTGGTTTTGATATTTTTGGACTTCTTTCAACCTTCCCTTTTTCCTTATTCTGCAAAATTTTTAGCTCATCATTCCTGCCTTTAAATTTTTGTTAGCACAATCATGCTTTTTGAATAGCCTGATCCATACCCTTACGATTGTCAAATTCAATCTTTTCTTTGTAAATAGTGGGTAAACAGTTCCTAAATAGTTGTAATTTAGTTTGTTCTTCCCTTATGTATGGCACATACCGAAGTAAGTTGGTGAACGTCATCATAAATTCGTCAATGGTGAGTTGTCCCCACCTTAGCTCATGAAATTCCTTTACCCCGTCATCATAATTCCTCTTAGTGAGGTATCTAGATTTGAATTTCTCTTGAAATTCTTCCCATGAAACAATCTTTTCATCCAACAAGTGTATGATTTTGGTCTCTTCTCACCAAAGTGTGGATTTAACTTGTAATTGGTAAATTTCTAGTCTTTCTCTCAAATTACTTATGTATTCATATACTTGAAAGTATTTGACCATATTCAAGAGCCAGGCTTCCACATCCTCTTCCTTCTCCCCATCAAAGGTTGGAGCCTTGATATTTTGGAATCCCCCCTGTAACTCCTTTCTCTTTTTGAATTTGGAATCTGTTTTACGACACACTTCCCCACTCGTAGACCTCTCTGAGTTATGCTTTATTTCTTTCCTTTTTCTTTCTGGTTCTTCCTCTTGATGACTAGTTATGGAGGTTAACTCTCTTATCATCCTCTCTTGCTCATTATTGGTTTGCAGTAAACGTTCATTTCTAGTTCTTAGGTGAACCATTTCCTGCTGGAAATTCTTAATAATCTCCATCCTCTGAGCATTTGGATATGGTGGGGCATCCTCATCCCCTAGTTCCATATACAAGTCTTTTTAGTCAGACATGAAAACAGCTACAACTTTTCTACTCTTTAATCTAATGCACAAAACAAAATTATCACTCATAAAACATAATCTGAACTTTATTCATAATTTGCTAATCCATAATTTAACTTTCTGACAATGGAGTTTTTTTTTTTTTTTTCTTTTTCTGTGTTGGGACCCATAAGCCCAGTGTTTTAAATTGGGCCCTGATATCACTTGTAAGAACCCCCAAATTTTTTTTATACACTTAAGGACAATTATAATTTATCCCTTGGTATTTTATTTCTTATCACCATATCCTTTTTTCTATGTTTAATTTAAAATTCCGTATCTACATTCAACGACTATTCAAGTCTTCTTCTACCATACCCCACCATAGTCAATGCATTAACCTTCCACATAATAAACACTCCCCATTCCTATAGTTAATCTTCTGTATATATGTTTAATGTACATATTATCTCCTTACCTATAATACCTATAATAAAACTATATATATATATATATATATATATATATATATATTCCAATACATATGGTCACTTTTATACATATGGTACCCCATTAAAATTGTTAACCTATACATCTATTCTCACACCTTATCATGTGTATCAATTTAATATGATAGATTCATATTTCAATACATTTTATATTAATTGTTTAATGATCGAATTATAGTTTTATGCCAAGGTTTAAATAACACGTTTAATGTCCTGCACTAATTCACATGATAGGTGTTAGGAATCTGTAATCAGCAAGATTGGAAAATTCCAACCAAAGAAACAACATCATTTCAACCAACTTTGGGATTCTAGGATCTAGCCCTCCTGAATCTGGAGAGGGATCTCTCCAATGAGTGCAAAGATGGAGTTGTCTTTGAAGTTTGGGGATATGATATTAGGCTAGTTATGAAGGCCAAGGATTTTGTTTGTTTTTGGATGGTTGAGCGTGATTACTGTTTGAGGTCAAAATCCTGAATGCAAATAGTTTCAAAGGTGAGAAGTTGCAAGTAAATAGAGTAATCTTTGGCCGAGAAGATATACAATTGTAGGTTTTAGTCCATTGGGATATGGAGTCATAATAGGGTTTAATTGAAACAGCAAGAGGCAAGAGTGGTCCATGGGGCAAGTCATCTATGTCTAAGGATCTCTTTGAAGTTTGATTTATGGAATGGAATGAGATAAAAATAAATGGAATTAAATAGATGTAGAACAAAGAGCAGCCCAGGATCTGATAAGTACTTTGAAACTAGCTAGCCTTTGACCAAGCACTTGAGAAAGACATGAAAGCAAACTAGGATCTGGTAAATACTTTGAAACTAGCCAGCCTTTGATACACTTCCAATAGAAAACATATAAAAACAAAGGAAAACTTGAAGGAAACTGTTGGAGTAGAAACTAGCGGGCCGGGCTCACCACAAATCCTCTCCTAGCTCTGCTTTACTTGGTTACTTTCAAGACAATCACAAAGATAACACAAAATGGCCGAAGATTTGGTAAGTACTTGGAAACTAGCCAGCTTTTGACACATTCCAGGGGAAACATTCAGATAGTCATGGAATTAAACCAGGACCAGGGCTCACCATATCTTCCTCAGTTCATCTTCACTTAACATATACTAAAAGTAACATCTAGGAATAATATTCAGCTAAGAAAATAAGACGAGGGAACGCCAACATTCCTATGCTTGAACTGAATTAAATCATTCCTAGATAACACAGTTTAGAAGAAAACATTCAGATAAAGATTTTCAGTCAGAGAAGGTTACTGCTATACAGTAGGTCGTAACTCTATGCATGCTGTTATTTATAAGAGAAAATGAAACACAGTGAAAACAGAAAAAAAAAAAGACAAGTTACAATGAGAAAAAAATCACCATCAACATAGACCAAGATCCCATAAATCAACTTGTATTAATGCTCCAAACCAGTTACAGCCTTAATTCCAATGCTTTAGTTTAAAAATCATCTACACATCTCAGCCTAACTTATCTATCACAAGTAGAGCTCCAAGAGCCAGTGAATCACTATTTACAATCAGAAGTTTTAGCTCAAGTGTATATCAAAGTTTAGCAACCAACCCCTCACTCATCTTCTGCAGAAGTATATATAGAAAAATGAGGAGGTGAGATCTGATAAAAGATCTCAATTACAATTAATACAGAATTAAATGGTTTCTTGGCCTTTGAGGGGCTCAATGAAGAAACTTACATAGGTGTCTTTTGTATTAAATGTTTTTACATAAATATTAAGCTCGGTGAGAGCTTTTGTTGACTTTGGAGGCTCTATATGATGTTGGAGTTACTCCGCAGATGTTTTGTCATTAAGTTTCTCGCAGAAGTAACCCTCTGGTTGCGTTGAGGTGAAATTCTTCCTTTGATCCATAACTTCGGCCTCTGATTGAATACTTTGAGGCACATGTAGCACTGTGGTAGCTGGGAGGAATCAGTTTTCCTCAGATATGGCGGTGGAGGCTTTCTATCGCTAAAAAAATTTAGATCTTCTTTAACCTGTGTTTTAAATCAGGGATTAGGCTTTTGATAAACATTCTTAGCCGTGATCCCCGCAAGTCTGTCTTCAATGCTCTGTTCTGGTCCATTCTTATCTTCGGCATGGATACTCTCTGATTGTGCCCGATTCTATGTGTTTTTGCAAATGTGCAGGGCTGCGCAGTGGTCCAATGGCATCAATGCCTCATGAAACATTGGTGAAATGTAAAATTTAAAACCTGCAAGTGATTTCCTTTGATCGATCAGGGGCGAGAGGATCGTCATCCTCGGCCTCTGAAATTTCTTCATACTTAGCGAAAAAATCATTGAAACCCTGCAAAATACAAAAAAACATTATAAAATCCATGGGTTTATAGGTTTATTGCTACAGAGGCATGTGCAGGAAGCATGGCCGTTGGATGGCATCATCCAACGGTCGAGATTAATCAGATGCCGTTAGAGGGAAGGCAGAAGAAATGTTTAAATCTGAGCCACCGATTGCACAGAGATCGACAGTCGGGAATGGGCAATGGAAAGTCAAAACAGGAAATGTTGACTGGGTGACAGAAAAGGGCGATGGAGTATGGACTGTCAATCTGCAGATTAGATCGATGATGGAGATTAAATAGATGACGTGCGATAGCCTGGTTATCTATCGGGCAGCTTAGGTGAGCGATGACCATTGGATGGCCCGCCCCAGATCGGACAGTGGATAGCGATATCGCTGGGCATCTGCTTCCGAATGTTAATGCACGATGGATGGTATTTTTTTGAATAGTACCCAGGACGCGTTTCGGCCAACGTATGGAATCGCTAACGATCGGGGGAAAACAGGCTTCACCCAAAGGCAGTGCGATGGATACCGTCGATTTTGGGTAATCGGCTTATGGATGGCGAGGACCACAGGGAGGCAGACTCCGCACCATCAATCTGCAGATCAGATCGACGGTGGAGGTTAATTTGAATTCCAGACCGGTGGAGAAGTTTATAAAATAATTAAAAACCTGAAGAATTAAGATAATCAAAGGTTTTATTCTTTGAGCAGAGATTTATTTAAAGGCGTGGCGCCTGATTGCGGGGTCGAGGGCGCATGGGAAATGATGTGACCGAGGGTCAATGGAAAAGGGGCTGGAATCCATATATACCCAAAAACGTGGGTTTTTTTTTATAGTTTTTCAATATTTTTCAAAGGGTTAGAGTGGTTCCAATAAGGCGAAAAAGGAGTTTTCAACCTTGTCGAGGGGTTTTGATGTAGGGGAATGGGAAAAACATGGAAAGGAGGGATTTTCGTGGGTAGTAGAGGGATAGAAAATGAGGTTAGCTTTGAAAAAGGGGAAAAGGAAAATGGTGCTTGCAGCAGTATTCTTGCTTGGAAATCAACAGGATTTCTAAGTGAAAGATGGGAACAGCAGTGAAGTTTTGGACAGAGGAAAGGCATGAGGCCTTCAAGAGTCTTCAAGAGCCAACAATTTTTAGTAATGAAATTTTTTCCTTGAAGGCTCAAAAATTCTTAGCCAACTTTTGATACAAAAAATTTATAGGTGGCTAACAGTGGCTCCACATGGGGATGGTGCCTTCTTGAAGGCATCAAGAACTTCAGACTTGCATTCTCTGGGAGGCTGACCTGTCCCTTATCCATTGGGATGCCCTTCCAACTCTTCCTTTTACCGGGATGATCTTGATGATGTGCCTCAAAACATATTATTCTTTAGCAGCTATAAAAACCATGGACGTTTATCAATACCAACTTTCTACCTAACCAATCCTACTGATCTAGCATTTTTTCTCCATCAGAGTGCACTTGGATTGGAAAACTCTTTTTAGAACATTTTATTCTTTTGAAAGCAAGAAATATAATCTATTTCTACTCCTTATTTATCCATGGACTCAGATTAAATGGTTGAGCCCACATGGTTCTCTACCTAATCTACTGTCTGTTGGGATTAAACTGTCCAACAGATTTTATTCTCTAAATTCTACAATAGAAATTGAAAGATAGTCAAGTCAAGATTAAGTTGTTTGACTTACTGTGATCTATTGCATAAAAACAAGCTGCACATAGACATTTATTTTGCAGAAAATTTAAAACAAAAATGGAAGGCTTAAGATCTGAAAATTTCTCATCATGGCCTTCTCTTTTTACAGCTCTGTTTTAACTCTTATGTGAGATGTTCCTTCTGTGTTCTCTGGTTCAGATTTTGAGATAATTAGAACCAGATTTTACACCTCTTGACTCAGAAAATAAAATAGTTTTGAGTCATCTTTTTCTAGAAACTCAGGTTCAGATTTCGATCATGTTTGAACCCTTAATTTCTATCCTAAACTAATCTACTGATAAGCCAAGCTTAAAAAGTTTGAAAAATCGAATTCACTATCCTATAAGCAGAAAATTTAAAGCCAATTAGTCAAGTTTAGTCTGTTTGACTAACTAGAAGTGTGTTTTTCAGGAGTGGCATTTAAGCTTGCACACTTTCAGAATTTATTTCTCTTTTTTGGTATGGGGCTATACCTTTCTTGTTTTCATAATCTGCCCTTTTTTCTTTCTTTTCATTGTTTTTGTATTTTTTATTTTTTATAACTTTGAATGCAATGGTGGATGAAAAATTTATAATGGAAAAGATAAAAAGGCTTTTGGAACATAACATGGATCAAGAGAAGTAATGTTTAAGCATCCTGCCATTGACAGGACCTCCAAACAATTATGTTCCATTCAACTCCCGCAAGAAAAATGCATTGTTACCAGCAGGTGAATGAATAGAGTAAGGGCCAAGCCATAAGTTATCAAATTTTCCATGATTGCCCTTTTCTTCTCTCCTTGAGTCCCACTTTAAAACTTTGTCCCCAATTTTGAAATTGTTGGCCTTTGTCCTTTTGCCAAAAAGCTTTTTAATGTTGATCTGTTTCTGCAATGCTTTGTTATACACTTCCTCTCTGGTTTGCTGAAGATGAATGGTCTGATTTATTCTTCTGATCATGTCATTATCTTCAGTTTGTAACTCTTCAATCAACTTCATAACTGGTACACCAAGGCTATTTGGAAAAATTGCATCTGTACCATACACAAGTTGGAAGGGTGACATACCAATAGATTTCTTCAGTGTCAATATGTCAGCCCATAGTGCATGAACAAGCTTTGTGTGCCAAGAATTTTTGTTGTCCTCCTACAGTTTCTTGATTATGTTCACTAGAATTTTGTTTGAGGATTCTGCAAGTCCATTACCTTGGGGGTAATAGGCTGTGGAATGTCCCAATGTTATCTGATATCTGTTACAGAATTCAACCATTTTCTTTGATCCAAATGTTGTTGCATTATCAGTGATGATCTTGGTAGGATAGCCAAATCTGGAGAGAATGCTAGTCTCCATAAATTTTATGATAACTGAATGATTGGCCTGCCTACAAGGTTTGGCTTCTATCCACTTAGTGAAATAGTCTGTGGCAGTGAGAATCCATTTGTGCTGGGCAGAATATGGTAGATGGATTTCTCCTATGAATTCAAGTTCCGACTATTGAAAAGGGGCTTCAACAGTGATTGGATGCAGGGGCAGGGGTAGCATCTTTCTTTTGCCTTCAAAATGTTGACATTTGTGACAGGCTATGATCATCTTGTGCACATCATGAAAAATAGTAGGCCAATAGAAACCAGCCCTAAAAATTTTGTTGGTTGTTGTCTTCCAGTACAAATGACGTCCACTCTCTCCTTCATGACACTGGTACTTAACCTTCTCTGCATCAAACTCAGGCAAACATTTAAGCAATATCCCACTTGCATTCTTCCAATAAAGACATCTATCAATAATGCAATAGTTTACAGCTTTCAATTTAAGGAATCTTGCCTTTATTTTTGTCAAACCAGGAGGTGTATTCAAATTAAGCAGAACATAAATAATATTAGCATACCAAGGAGAATTCATAAAAATATCTTCAACTATGGGAGTTGAGAATTATTCTTGGTTATCCAAAGCATCAATCATATTAATATCAAGAACTTCAAAATTGGATTCAGCCATTAATCTAGCTAGACCTTGGCCTTTAATGAGTTTAGCGGGTTTTATCTCTAGATCATATTCAAGAATAATAGCAATCCACTTACCTCTCTTACCATCTGGGTCCTGTGTTAGAATGTCTTTAACAACTGATTTTGGGACGAAAGAAATGATGTGTGAGTGAAGGATGTACACTCTAAAGTCTTTTAAAGCTTTAACCAAAGAAAAAGCTTTCTTTTCCATAATGTTATACTTCAAAGGAGCATCCCTCAATTCCTTGCTAAAGAATGCAATAGGCTTCTCTTATCCTTGAGGATTTTTCTGTTAAAGGACAGCAGCGATGGTATGTTCTGATGCAAATGTGAAAATATAAAAATCTTTTGAAAAATCAAGACTTATCAGAACCGTTGTTTTGGTTAACACTTGTTTCACCAGCTCAAAGGATGTCTTTTGCTTCCAAGGTCCATTTTACCCCTTGCTCCTTCTTTAACATGTTTGTGATATTCCTAAGGAGTTCAGCCAACTTGGGGATGAACCTTCTCAAAAAGTTAATCTTTCCCATGAAAGATTGCAACTCCTTGATGTTCCGAGGATGAGAGATTTGCAATATAGGCTCAATCCTCTTTGGATCTATCTTTATACCCTCCTCAGAAATAATGTGCCCAAGAATTTTACCTTCTTGGAGACCGAACAGTGTCTTCTTAGGGTTTAAAGATATTCCAAACTATCTGCATCTCTCAAAAACTTTTCTTAAATTTTATAGGTGCTCTTCATCTATTTTTGAAAACACAGTGAGATCATCAAGGTATATAATGATGAAGTAGCCCAGTTCTTCCGAGAATGCTATGTCCATGGCTCTCTGAAAGGTTGCTCCAGCATTCATTAGACCAAAGGGCATTTTCACATACATGAAAGTGCCCCATGGTGTAGTAAAGGTTGTCTTTAATTGATCAGTAGGGTGAACTAAGATTTGATTGTACCCTGAGTAGCCATCCAGCAAAGAAATTCTTCTAGACCCTACCACCCTTTGTAAAATATGATCCATCTTGGGTAAAGGGTAGTTGTCTTTCAATGAAGCTTTGTTTAAGTCTCTAAAGTCTATACAAAGCATGATTTCTCCAGTTTTCTTCCTAACAGACACCGGATTAGACACCCACTCAGAATATCTAATAGGGACAATAATACCAGCATCATATATTTTCATGATCTCCTTCTGAACCAAAGGCAACTGAACAGGGTTTATTCTATGCAGTTTTTGTTTGAATGGTTTTTGGTTTTCTTTGAGGATAATTTTGTGTTGTATTTTTTCAGTGTCATAGGACTTAAGATCTTCGTATCTCCATGAAAAAACATCAGAAAATTCTTTAAACAGCTCTATGTATTTGAATTTAATGTGAGCTGGTAAATTTTTAGACAGTTTAATCATTTTCGGTTTTTCCACACTGCCTATATTGCACTCTTCCACTTCAGTCTCTATAGGTTCCAGTTTTGGTTTCTTGGCCACATCATTAATATCAAACAAATCTTCTAAAGGTGCTAGACCACTTGGCAAACTTTTATCTTTAGAGTGCAGAGTTTCTAACTCTTTTGTTTGAGACCCTGCATTCATTTCTGTTTCATTTTCAAGTTTGCTAGATAACAGGTTTATGTTGACAAGTTTAGGAGATGGTTCTTCTTCACCAAAGAAATTTTCTTCACTGCAGTTCGTATCATAATCTAAGTCCGAACTGTTTAGTTCAAATTCATTTCTGAATTACATGAAGTCTTGTATTTGTTTGTCATTGTCAAACACCTGCCAATACTTTTTATTATCAGGCACAGCTGGTCTAAATTTGATTTGAGTTGTGAAATCTTAATCTCATATGGTGTTAAGCATGTTCTAGCTACAAAGGCTAAATTGTGGGCGGTAATATTTCTTTTTCTTGGGACAAAAATCAGTTTGGACTCCTCAAATGTTTTCAAAAGATCCATGACATCATTTCGATAGGCTCTAAGTCTGGGATGATTTTCATTATACTCCCCATTGACTTGCCTAATGACTAACTCTGAATCCCCATACATGTTAATTCTTCTGGCTCCTAACTTTTTCAATAGATATAAGCCTAAGAGAAGGGATTCATATTCTGCCATGTTATTGGAACAATGAGAGTTTAATTTGCAGGAAATTCTTTCTGTGTGGTTGTTTTCAGTGTTGGTAATCCAGAAACCTGCACCAGCGTTAGTTCTAGTGCAAGACCCGTCAAAATACATACTCCACAGAGGACTATTTTCATCTTCATCTATTTGGTAAATGTCCCCTTCAACTATCATGCTCAAAGTTTGTTGTGGAATATCAGCACTTAGTTGTATTTTTTTTGGTTCCCCAAGTTTTTCACTATGTCGAGGGTTGATTTCTTGATTGTCAAGGTTTAAAAGCAACGGATGCATGACTTGTAACTCAAGACTTGTGTTTGGTTTGCTAGAGTTTTCAGAAACAGCAAACTATTTTGACACTTCTGCGTTATGTCCCTCTTCCTCCCTATCGGCCATTAATCCTGTTAAAGTGACCTATTCACTGAATGTTTCATCATAAAAAATGATAAAAGAATCAAGGTTTGTGCTTACAGAATATAGGGGAGAGTTTTGTGGTCTGTCTTGACTTGTAACTGTGTATTTCATATGGGACTCCCTGTAAAGTTCTCTAGTTTTATTGAAAACAGGGATAGTCGCATAGGTCATGTCCATTTGCATAGTCCCTTGTAACTTAGCCCCCCAAGATCTTGATAATAACATTCCATACTTTGAGGGCACATCAGCCACAGAAATATCCATGACTAAACATTTGGCTGGAATTTGGGCTAAGTTAACACAGAGGTCTTTGATTAATCCTAAACATTTCACTCTCCTGGAATCAAAAGAGTAAAGGTCTTTCTAAGTTCTGGTGATTTCTAGACCCAGGCTCTCCATTACGGCTTTTGGCATTAAATTATGAGAAGCCTCGAAATCATGCATAGCATTATGCAAAAAAATTTCATGAACGTTTAAACTCACATAAAAGGGAGGAATAGGTCCCTCTTGATACTTACCTTCAATCTTTGGACAAAAAATAAGCTTTGGTTGGTCATCATTAAGATTGACAGTGTCCTCATTCTGATCAATGTTTAAAGCCTTCAAAGATTGGGTCCTATACACACGTTGGGCAGCTAACTCAGTGAGGGGAACAGAGATTTTTATCTTTGAAATTTCCTGTTCCAGGCTGAAAGTAATTTGACTCTTTACAGTGCCAGTTTCAGCCTTATTAGCTGTCACTTTATCAGCAATATCAGCTTGCTGATTTGTTTTATTTACACTTGACAGAATTTTTTTAACCAGATTACTAGCTGAAGTGTTAGTACTACTAAGGTCTGCACTCTGTTTTTCTTTATTTTGAGTGCCTTTCTCTTTAGCATTACTAGAATTTACAGTCACTGTTTTATCCTTTTGTTTAACCATTTTAGGCTTGTTTGTAGTGCAGTTTTGAGAAGATTTGTCAGAGGTTTTGGTGTTGGGGGTTTGTTGACTAGTTTTTCTTCTAAGGTCATATTCTCTTTGAGTCTCTATGATGACATTTTCCATGTTTTGATAATAATTTTCATTATCATCTCTTTCGTCATCATAAGGTGTATAAAGACCTTGTTTTCTATCATAATGAACTTCAAAGTCATCATCCTCTACCCTAAACATGTTTATATCATCTTCCTCTGTTATTTGATCTGTTTCTTCAACCTCACTTACAAAGTTTTGATGAAAGGGAGGAGTGATCTGTTGATCATCTTCCCTAGGTCTGTTTGGAGGTTGGTTTCTTCTTAAATTCTGATTTTGGTTCTGATTTTTGTTTTGAGGAGCAGTTTGGTTTTGAATTTCTTGTGCTCTCTCAAGAATTCTCATTTTCTTCATCATCTCCTCCATCATTCTTTCTATTTTTGAGTTGGAAGAAGAAGATGTGGATTCCTCTCTAAAAGATACTCGCTTCTTGTTTTTCGCTCTTGCTCTCTTCTCCATCAAGTTGACTTCCACAGAAAGAGCACCCCTTTGCATATCTTCAAGAGTTGCAAAATCTCTTTCTCTCAGCTGATAGGTCATGTCGGAGTCAAATCCTTCAGGAAACTTGTTTAAATATGAGCCTTGTGGAGGCTTTAGTTCTGGGGAAAGTGCATTATACACACTGTTAAATCTTTTACAATAAGCTTGTACACTTTCCCCAGGGTTCCTATGGAGATTCTTGTAATCAGAAAGGACTTGGAGAGGATTCTTCTTCACTTCCAATTTGTTTAATAAAGTTTGATGGAAATCTTGGAGATCATTAGTACTATGGGGGGTTAAGCCTTTAAAGCAATATTGACAAAGTCCGATCAGAGAAACAACATAATTTCAACCAACTTTGGGATTCTAAGATCTAGCCCTCCTGAATCCGGAGAGGGATCTCTCCAATGAGTGCAAAGATGGATTTGTCTTTGAAGTTTTGGGATATGATATTAGGCTAGTTATGAAGGCCAAGGGTTTTTTTTGTTTTTGGATGGTTGAGCATGATTACTGTTTGAGGTGAAAATCCTGAATTCAAAGAGTTTCAAAGGTGAGAAGTTGCAAGCAAATAGAGTAAGCTTTGGCCGAGAATATATAAAATTGTAGGTTTTAGTCCATTGGGCTATGGAGTCATAATAGGGCTTAATTGAAACAGCAAGAGGCAAGAGTGGTCCATGGGGCAAGTCATCTATGTTTAAGGATCTCTTTGAAGTTTGATTTATGGAATGGAATGAGACAAAAAGAAAGGGAATTAAACAGATGTAGAACAAAGAGCAGCCCAGGATCTGATAAGTACTTTGAAACTAGCCAGCCTTTGACCAAGCACTCGAGAAAGACATGAAAGAAAACTAGGATCTGGTAAGTACTTTAAAACTAGCCAGCCTTTGATACACTTCCAATAAAAAACATATGAAAACAAAGGGAAACTAGCGGGCCGGGCTCACCACAAATCCTCTCCTAGCTCCACTTTACTTGGATACTTTCAAGACAATCACAAAGATAACACAGAATGGCCTAAGATCTGCTAAGTACTTTGAAACTAGCCATCTTTTGACACATTCCAAGGGAAACATTCAGACAGTCATGGAATTAAACCAGGACCAAGGCTCACCATATCTTCCTCAGTTCATCTTCACTTAACATATACTGAAAGTAACATCTAAGAATAATATTCGGCTAAGACAATAAGACGAGGGAACGCCAACATTCCTATGCTTGAACTGAATTAAATCATTCCTAGATAACACAGTTTAGAAGAAAACATTTAGATAAAGATTTTCAGTCAGAGAAGGTTATTGCTATACAGTAGGTCCTAACTCTATGCATGTTGTTATTTATAAGAGAAAATGAAACATAGTGAAAATAGAAACAAAAAGACAAGTTACAATGAGAAAAACATCACCGTCAACATAGACCAGGATCTCGTAAATCAGCTTGTATTAATGCTCCAAACTAGTTATAGCCTTAATTCGAATGATTTTGTTTAACAATCATCTACAAATCTCAGCCTAACTTATCTATCACAAGCATAACTCCAAGAGCCAGTGAATCACTATTTACAATCAGAAGTTTTAGCTCAAGTGTATATCAAAGTTCAGCAACCAACCCCTCACTCATCTTCTGCAGAAGTATATATAGAAGAATGAGGAGGTGAGATCTGATAAAAGATCTCAATTACAATTAATACAGAATTGAATGGTTTCTTGGCCTTTGAGGGGCTCAATGAAGAAACTTACATAGGTGTCTTCTGTTTTAAATGTTTTTACATAAAGATTAAGCTCGGTGAGAGCTTTTGTTAACTTTGGAGGCTCTATATGATGTTGGAGTTACTCCGCAAATGTTTTTTCATTAAGTTTCTCGTAGAAGTAACCCTCTGGTTGCGCTGAGGTGAACTTCTTCCTTTGATCAATAACTTCGGCCTCTGATTGAATACTTTGAGGCACATGTGGCACTGTGGTAGCTGGGAGGAATCAATTTGCCTCAGATATGGCGGTGGAGACTTTATGTCGCTAAAAAACTTTAGATCTTCTTTAACCTGTGTTTTAAATCAAGGATTAGGCTTTTGATAAACATTCTTAGCCGTGATCCCCGTAAGTCTGTCTTCAATGCTCTGTTCTGATCCATTCTTATCTTCGGCATGGATACTTTCTGACTGTGCCCGATTCTATGTGTTTTTGGAAATGTGCAAGGCTGCGCAGTGGTCCAATGGCATCAATGCCTCATGAAACATTGGTGAAACGTGAACTTTAAAACCTGCAAGTGATTTCCTTTGATGGATCAGGGGCGAGAGGATCGTCATCCTTGGCCTCTGAAATTTCTTCAGACTTAGCGAAAAAATCATTGAAACCCTGCAAAATACAAACAAACATTATAAAATCCATGGGTTTATAGGTTTATTGCTGCAGAGGCATGTGGAGGAAGCATGGCCATTGGATGGAATCATCCAACGGTCGAGATTAATTAGATGGCATCAGAGGGAAGGCAGAAGAAATGTTTAAATCTGAGCCGCCGATTGCGCAGAGATCGACAGTCGGGAATGGGCAATGGAAAGTCAAAACAAGAAATGTTGGAGTTACTCCGCAGATGTTTTGTCATTAAGTTTCTCGCACAAGTATTCCTCTGGCTGGGCTGAGGCGAACTTCGTCCTTTGATCTATAACTTCGGTCTCTGATTGAATACTTTGAGGCACAGGTGGCACTGTGGTAGCTGGGAGGAATCAATTTGCCTCAGATATGGCGGTGGAGGCTTTCTGTCGCTAAAACACTTTAGATCTTCTTTAACCTGTATTTTAAATTATGGATTAGGATTTTGATAAACATTCTTAGCCATTATCCTCACAACTCTATCTTCAATGCTCTGTTCTGGTCCATTCTTATCTTCGGCACGGATACTCTCTGACTGTGCCCAATTCTGTGTGTTTTTGGAAATGTGCAGGGCTGCGCAGGGGTCCAATGGCATCAATGCCTCATGAAACATTGGTGAAACGTGAACTTTAAAACCTACAAGTGATTTCCTTTGACGGATCAGGGGCGAGAGGATCGTCATCCTCGGCCTCTGAAATTTCTTCAGACTTAGCGAAAAAATCATTGAAACCCTGCAAAATACAAACAAACATTATAAAATCCATGCGTTTATAGGTTTATTGCTGCAGAGGCATGTGGAGGAAGCATGGTCATTGGGTGGCATCATCCAACGGTCGGGATTAATCAGATGGTATCGGAGGGAAGGCGGAAGAAATGTTTAAATTTGAGCCGCCGATTGCGCAGAGATCGACGGTCGGGAATGGGCAATGGAAAGTCAAAACAAGAAATGTTGACTGGGCGAAAAAAAAGGGTGATGGAGTATGGACCATCGATCTGCAGATCAGATCGACGGTGGAGATTAACTGGATGATGCACTGTAGCCTGGTTAACTATCGGGCAGCTTAAGTGAGCGATGACCATTGGATGGCCCGCCCCAGATCGGACGGTGGACAGCGATATCGCTAGGCATCTGCGTCCGAATGTTAACGTGCGATGGACAGTGGTTTTGTGAATAGTACCCAGGATGTGTGTTGGCCAACGTATAGAATTTCTCGCGATCGGGGGAAAACAGCCTTCGCCCAAAGGCAGTCCAATGGATACCTCCGGTTTTGGGCAATCAGCTTATGGATGGCAGGGACCACAGGGAGTCGGACACCACACCGTCGATCTGTAGATCAGATCGACGGTGGAGGTTAATTTGAATTCCAGACCAGCGGAAAATTTTATAAAATAATTAAAAACCTAAAGAATTAAGATAATCAAAGGTTTTGTTCTTCAGGCGGAGATTTATTTAAAGTTGTGGCGCCTGACTGCGGGGCCGAGGGCGTATGGGAAATGATGTAACCAAGGGTCAATGGAAAATGGGTTGGAACCCATATATACCCAAAAAAGTGGGTATTTTATAGTTTTTCAATATTTTTCAAAGGGTTAGAGGGGTTCCGATAAGGTGAAAAAGGAGTTTTCAACCTTGTCGAGGGTTTTTGATGTAGGGGAATGGGAAAAACATGGAAAGGAGGGATTTTCGTGGGTAGTAGAGGGATAGAAAATGACGTTAGCTTTGAAAAAGGGGAAAAGGGAAATGGTGCTTGCAGCAGTATCCTGGCTTGGAAATCAGCAGGATTTCTAACTGAAAGATGGGAACAGCAGTGAAGTTTTGGACAGAGGAAAGGCATGAGGCCTTCAAGAGTCTTCAAGAGCCAAAAATTTTTAGTAATGAAATTTTTTCCTTGAAGGCTCAAAAAGTCTTAGCCACCTTTTGATACAACAAATTTATAGGTGGCTAATAGTGGCTCCACTTGATGATGGTGCCTTCTCAAAGCCATCAAGAACTTCAGACTTGCATTCTCTGGGAGGCTGACCTGTGCCTTATCCATTGGGATGCCCTTCCTTTGCTGGGATGATGTGCTCTGAAAACATATTAGCAGTTATAAAAACCATGGAACTTTATCAATACAAACTTTCTACCTACCCAATCCTACTGATCTAGCATTTTTTCTCCATCAGAGTGCACTTGGATTGGCAAACTCTTTTTAGAACATTTTATTCTTTTGAAAGCAGGAAATCTACTCTATTTCTACTCCTTATTTATCCATGGACTCAAATTAAACGGTTGAGCCCACATGATTCTCTACCTAATCTACTTTCTGTTGGGATTAAACTTTCCAACATACTTTATTCTCTAAATTCTACAACAGAAATTGAAAGATAGTCAAGTCAAGATTAAGTTGTTTGACTTGATGTGATCTATGACATAAAAACAAGCTGCACATAGACATTTATTTTGCAGAAAATTTAAAACAAAAATGGAAGGCTTAAGATCTGAAGATTTCTCATCATGGCCTTCTCTTTTTACAGCTTTGTTTTGACTCTTATGTGAGTTGTTCCTTCTTTGTTCTCTGGTTCAGATTTTGAGTCAATTAGAACTAGATTTTACACCTCTTGACTCAGAAAATAAAATAGTTTTGAGTCATCTTTTTCCAGAAACTCAGGTTCAGATTTTGATCATGTTTGAACCCTTAATTTCTATCCTAAACTAATCTACTGATAAGCCAAGTTTAAACAGTTTGGCAAATCGAATTCACTATCCTATCAGCATAAAATTTAAAGCTAATTAGTCAAGTTTAGGCTGTTTGACTAACTAGAAGTGTGTTTTTCAGGAGTGGCATTTAAGCTTGCACACTTTTAGAATTTATTTCTCTTTTTTGGTATGGGGCTATACCTTTCTTGTTTTCATAATCTGCCCTCTTTTCTTTCTTTTCATTGTTTTTTTTTTCTGATTTTTTATAATTTTGAATGCAATGGTGGATGAAAAATTTATAATGGAAAAGATAAAAAGGCTTTTGGAACATAACATGGATCAAGAGAAGTAATGTTTAAGCATCCTGCCATTGACAGGACCTCCAAGCAATTCTGTTATGTTCAACTCCTGCAAGAAAAATGCATTGTTACCAGCAAGTGAATGAATAGAGTAAGGGCCAAGCCATAAGTTATCAAATTTTCCATGCTTGCCCTTTTCTTCTCTCCTTGAGTCCCACTTTAAAACTTTGTCCCCAATTTTGAAATTTCTGGCCTTTGTTCTTTTGTCAAAAATATTTTTAATGCTAATCTGTTTCTGCAATGCTTTGTTATACACTTCCTCTCTGGTTTGCTAAAGATGAATGGTCTGATTTATTCTTCTGATCATGTCATTATCTTCAGTTTGCAACTCTTGAATCAACTTCATAACTGGTACACCAAGGCTATTTGGAAAAATTTCATCTATACCATACACAAGATGGAAAGGTGACATACCAATATATTTCTTCAGTGTCAATCTGTCAGCCCATAGTGCATGAACAAGCTTTGTGTGCCAAGACTTTTTGTTGTCCTCCAACAGTTTCTTGATTATGTTCACTAGACTTTTGTTTGAGGATTCTGCAAGTCCATTACCTTGGGGGTAATAGGCCGTGGAATGTCCCAATTTTATCTGATATCTGTGACAGAATTCAACCATTTTCTTTGATCCAAATGCTACTGCATTATCAGTGATGATCTTGGTAGGACAGCCAAATCTGGAGATAATGTTCGTCTCCATAAATTTTATGATAACTGAATGATTGGCCTGCCTACAAGGTATGGCTTCTATCCACTTAGTGAAATAGTTTGTGGTAGTAAGAATCCATCTGTGCTGGGTAGAAGATGGTGGATGGATTTCTCCTATGAAGTCAAGTCCCCACTGTTGAAAAGGGGCTGCAACAGTGATTGGATGCAGGGACAGGGGTAGCAGCTTTCTTTTTCCTTCAAAAATTTGACATTTGTGACAGGCTATGATCATCTTGTGCACATCATGAAAAAGAGTAGGCCAATAGAAACCAGCCCTCAGAATTTTGCTGGCTGTTGTCTTCCAGTACAAATGACCTCCACACTCTCCTTCATGACACTGGTACTTAACCTTCTCTGCATCAAACTCAGGAAAACATTTAAGCAATATCCCACTTACATTCTTCCAATAAAGACATCTATTAATAATGCAACAGTTTACAGCTTTCAATTTAAGGAATCTTGCCTTTGTTTTTGTCAAACCAGGAGGTGTATTCGAATTAAGCAGAACATAAATAATATCAGCATACCAAGGAGAATTCATAAAATGATCTTCAACTATGGGAGTTGAGAATTATTCTTGGTTATCCAAAGCATCAATCATATTAATATCAAGAACTTCAAAATTGGATTCAGCCATTAATCTAGCTAGACCTTGGCCTTTAATGAGTTTAGTGGGTTTTATCTCTAGATCATATTCAAGAATAACAGCAATCCACTTACCTCTCTTACCATCTGGGTCCTATGTTAGAATGTCTTTAACAACTGATTTTGGGATGAAAGAAATGATGTGTGAGTGAAGGATGTACACTCTGAAGTCTTTTAAAGCTTTAACCAAAGAAAAATCTTGCCTTTCCATAATGTTATACTTCAAAGGAGCATCCCTCAATGCCTTGCTAAAGAATGCAATAGGCTGCTCTTTTCCTTGTGGATTTTTCTGTAAAATGACAAAAGCGATGGTATGTTCTGATGAAAATGAGAAAATATAGAAATCTTTTGAAAAATTAGGACTTATCAGAACCAGTGTTTTGGTTAACGCTTGTTTCACCAGCTCAAAGGATGTCTTTTCTTTTAAGGTCCATTTTACCCCTTGCTCCTTATTTAACATGTTTGTGATATTCCTAAGGAGCTCAGCCAAGTTGGGGATGAACCTTCTCAAAAATTTAATCTTTCCAATGAAAGATTGCAACTCCTTGATGTTCCGAGGATGAGCGATTTGCAATATAGCCTCAATCCTCTTCGGATCTATCTTTATACCCTCCTCAAAAATAATGTGCCCAAAAAGTTTACCTTCTTGGAGACCGAACAGTGTCTTCTTAGGGTTTAAAGATATTCCAAACTTTCTGCATCTCTCGAAAACTTTTCTTAAATGTTCTAGGTGCTCTTCATCAGTTTTTGAAAACATAGTGAGATCATCAAGGTATATAATGATGAAGTAGCCCAGTTCTTCCGAGAATGCTATGTCCATGGCTCTCTGAAAGGTTGCTCCAGCATTCATTAGACCAAAGGGCATTTTCACATACATGAAAGTGCCCCATGGTGTAGTAAAGGTCGTCTTTAATTGATCAGCAGGGTGAACTAAGATCTGATTGTACCCTGAGTAGCCATCCAGCAAAGAAATTCTTCTAGACCCTACCACCCTTTGTAAAATATGATCCATCTTGGGTAAAGGGTAGTTTTATTTCAATGAAGCTTTGTTTAAGTCTCTAAAGTCTATACAAAGTCTGATTTCTCCATTTTTCTTCCTAACAGACACCAGATTAGACAACCGCTCAGAATATCTAATAGGGACAATAATACCATCTTCATACATTTTCACGATCTCCTTCTGAACCAAAGGCAACTGAACAGGGTTTATTCTGCGCTGTTTCTGTTTGAATGGTTTTTGGTTTTCTTTGAGGGGAATTTTGTGCTGTATTATTTCGGTGTCATAGGACTTAAGATCTTCGTATCTCCATGCAAAAACATCATAAAATTCTTTAAACATCTCTATGTATTTGAATTTAATGTGAACTGGTAAATTTTTAGACAATTTAATCATTTTTGGTTTTTCCTCACTGCCTATATTTCACTCTTCCACTTCAGTCTCTACAGGTTCCAGTTTTGGTTTCTTGGCCACATCGTTAAGATCAAACAACTCTTCTAAAGGTGCTAGACCGCTTGGAAATTTTTTATCTTTAGAGTGCAGAGTTTCTAACTCTTCTGTTTGAGACCCTACATTCATTTCTATTTATTTTTCAAGTTTGCTAGGTAACATGCTTATGTTGACAAGTTCAGGAGACGGTTCTTCTTCACCAAGAAAATTTTCTTCACTGTAGTCCGTATCATAATCTGAGTTCGAACTGTTTAGTTCGAATTCATTTCTGAATTGCATGAAGTCTTGTATTTGTTTGTCATTGTCAAACACCTACCAATACTTCTTATTATCAGGCACAGCTGGTCTAAATTTGATTTGATTTGTGCAGTCTTCGGTCTCATATGGCGTTAAGCATGTTCTAGCTGCAAAGGCTAAATTGTGGGTGGCAATATTTCTTTTTCTTGGGACAAAAATCAGTTTGGACTCCTCAAATGTTTTAAAAAGATCCATGACATCATTTCGATAGGCTCTAAGTCTGGGATGATTTGCGTTATACTCCCCATTGACTTGCCTAATGACTAAATCTGAATCCCCATACACGTTAATTCATCTAGCTCCTAACTTTTTCAATAGATATAAGCCTAAGAGAAGGGATTCATATTCTGCTATGTTATTCGAAAACTGAAAGTTTAATTTGTAGGAAATGCTTTCTGTGTGGTTGTTTTCAGTGTTGATAATCCAGAAACCTGCACCAACGTTAGTTCTAGTGCAAGACCCTTCAAAATACATACTCCATAGAGGACTATTTTTGTCTTCATCTGTTTGGTGAATGTCCCCTTCAACTATCGTGCTCAAAGTTTATTGTGGAATATCAGCACTTAGTTGTATTTGTTTTGGTTCCCCAAGTTTTTCACTGTGTCGAGGGTTGATTTCTTGATTGTCAAGGTTTAAAATCAATGAATGCATGACTTGTAACTCAAGACTTGTGTTTGGTTTGCTAGAGTTTTCAGATATAGCAAACTGTTTTGACACTTCTGCGTTATGTCCCTCTTCCTCCCTATCGGCCATTAATCCTATTAAAGTGACCTGTTCACTGAATGTTTCATCATTAAACATGATAAAAGAATCAAGGTCTGTGCTTAAAGAATATAGGGGAGAGTTTTGTGGTCTGTCTTGACTTGTAACTGTGTATTTCATATGGGACTCCCTTTAAAGTTCTCTAGTTTGATTGAAAACAGGGATAGTCGCATAGGTCATGTCCATTTGCATAGTCCCTTGTAACTTAGCCCCCCAAGATATTGATAATAACATTCCATACTTTGGGGGCACATCAGCCACAACAATATCCATGACTAAACATTTGGCTGGAATTTGGGCTAAGTTAACACAGAGGTCTTTGATTAATCCTAAACATTTTACTCTGCTGGAATCAAAAGAGTAGAGGTCTTTGTAAGCTCTGGTTGGTCATCATTAAGATTGACAGTGTCCTCATTCTGATCAATGTTTAAAGCCTTCAAAATTTGGGTCCTATACACACGTTGGGCACCTAACTCAGTGAGGGGAACATAGATTTTGATCTTTGAAATTTCCTGCTCCAAGCTGAAAGGAATTTGACTCTTTACAGTGCCAGTTTTAGCCTTCTTAGCTGTCACTTTATCAGCAATATCAACTTACTAATTTGTTTTATTTACACTTGATAGAACTTTTTTAACCGGAGTATTAGCTGAAGTGTTAGTACTACTAAGGTCTGCACTCTGTTTTTCTTTATTTTGAGTGCCTTTCTCTTTAGCATTACCAGAATTTACAACCACTATTTTATCCTTTTGTTTAACCATTTTAGGCTTGGTTGTAGTGCAGTTTTGAGAAGATTTGTCAGAGGTTTTGGTGTTGGGGGTTTGTTGACTAGTTTTGCTTCTAAGGTCATATTCTCTTTGAGTCTCTATGATGACATTTTCCATGTTTTGATAATAATTTTCATTTTCATCTCTTTTGTCATCATAAGGTGTATAAAGACCTTGTTTTCTATCATAATGAACTTCAAAGTCACCATCCTCTACCCCAAACATGTTTATATCATCTTCCTCTGTTATTTGATCCGTTTTCTCAACCTCACTTACAAAGTTTTGATGAAAGGGAGGAGTGATATGTTGATCATCTTCCCTAGGTCTGTTTGGAGGTTGGTTCCTTCTTAAATTCTGATTCTGGTTCTGATTTCTATTTTGAGGAGCAGTTTGGTTTTGACTTGCTTGTGCTCTCTCAAGAATTCTCATTTTCTTCATCATCTCCTCCATCATTCTTTATATTTTTGAGTTGGAAGAAGAATATGTGGATTCCTCTCTAAAAGATACTCACTTCTCGTTTTTCACTCTTGCTCTCTTCTCCATCAAGTTGACTTCCACAGAAAGAGCACCCCTTTGCATATCTTCAAGAGTTGCAAAATCTCTTTCTCTCAGCTGATAGGTGATGTCGGAGTCAAATCCTTCAGGAAACTTGTTTAAAGCTAAGCCTTGTGGAGGCTTTAGTTCTGGGGAAATTGCATTATACACACTGTTAAATCTTGTACAATAAGCTTGTACACTTTCCCCAGGGTTCCTATGGAGATTCTTGTAATCAGAAAGGACTTGGAGAGGATTCTTCTTCACTTCCCATTTGTTTAAGAAAGTTTGATGGAAAGCTTGGATATCATTAATACTATGGGGGGTTAAGCCTTTAAACCATTTTCTTACTTCTCCCCCCAGACTTTGAGCAAATAATCTAAGTTTGACATAATCGTCATCAATTTCATTTCTGTCGAAGTAGTCATTCATTTTTTCCACATGTTGTGATGCGTTTGTAGCATTGCTATCATCATATAATGGAATTTTGGACTGATAGTCCTGTGGAAGATTGACTAATGGTGCAATAAGGACTAAGGGATCATACCATGCTGCCATGATATGTGGTCGGGGTGGATTTACAAGAGGTGGATTGATCAATGGGAAAGTGGGCTGAGGTGTAGTGGCTTGAATAGTGGACGTAGGATTAGTAGAAGTGGATGAAGCAGGAATAGATTGTTGAGCTGATCTTGGATGAGAGACCCCTAAATTGTGAAGAAAATGCAAATCGGGAGGTGTGGTTTCTCTGCTGCCAAGATGTTCACTTGTCTCAGGAGATGATAGTGAATACTCAGAATCTAACTGATCTAAATCACCAAGAAACCTAGTTCTAAATGGATTTACTAAGTCAACTTGAGATTGTTGTAGAGCTGAAAGATTTTCAGGGACTGACTTAGCTCTCAAGGGTGACCTGATAACAGTTGATAATTTAATATTAAGAGACTTCCTAAGGATAATTTCTGGGTTATCAACTCTCTCAGGCGGGTTAGGGTTAGGATGGGCTCTAGTGTGAACCTTTCTAGGAGCCACTATGCTGTGTTTTTTAGAACCAACTTAAACAAGAAAAGTTCAACCATGTATGACAATCTTTGAGAGGTTAACTAATCTGTTTACACAATTCTTAATCCTACAATGCTCTAACTGGGTTTAAATGATATTATGATGATAAGGGTTCTTCCCAGTGGAGTCTTAAGGTCTGCTCAGGATTGTGGAGTCGCCAGGTGGAAGGTTTAGGTTGTTTCTAGGAGGTGCACTGTCCACTACAGTGTTTGTGAAATACCCCTTTTCAAAGATATCATGAAACACAACAAACTCTAACCAGAGATTTTCTGGGAGGGAATTTACCAGATATTTCACCTCTGAAAGAAGATCAGATCTGGAGGCTACCTGGCCCTTTCTAGACTCTGTCTAAGAGTATAGGGTAAAACACAACAAAAGGTAAGTGAAATGTAAGAGTAAGTGTTTTACTACCAATCTGGAATATTTTTTGATTTTTCTGAGTTATTTTTCGGTTGTGTGGTTTTTAAGAATATCCTAACTCTGTTTCAAAACTTAGCTATGGTTATGAGACAAAGACAGTGTATTCTTATGGCTAAGCCAACTGATCTTTCAAGGTTAGATAAAAACTTATGAGAACCCTAGGGTTTTCCTAGTTTGTCACTGATTCAAACAAGTTTCATCATGATTACCAATCCTTGGTAGTGCTTGAAAAGGCTGCTTTTTACTCTCAAGTTTCATGAAGTTTTTAAGGGACGTATCCCCAGCAGAGTCGCCAGAAATGTTAGGAATCTGTAATCAGCAACATTGGCAAAGTCCGATCACAGAAACAACATCGTTTCAACCAAATTTGGGATTCTAGGATCTAGCCCTCCTCAATCCGGAGAGGGATCTCTCCAATGAGTGCAAAGATGGATTTGTCTTTGAAGTTTGGGGATATGATATTAGGCTAGTTATGAAGGCCAAGGGTTTTGTTTGTTTTTTGATGGTTGAGCATGATTACTGTTTGAGGTGAAAATCTTGAATGCAAAGAG
The DNA here is from genome assembly GCA_034641835.2 of Pinus albicaulis. Taxonomy (NCBI): domain Eukaryota; kingdom Viridiplantae; phylum Streptophyta; class Pinopsida; order Pinales; family Pinaceae; genus Pinus; species Pinus albicaulis. The sequence continues at coordinate 336,196,318 of CM076584.1, forward strand.
TTTCAAAGGTGAGAAGTTGCAAGCAAATAGAGTAAGATTTGGCCGAGAAGATATACAATTGCAGGTTTTAGTCCATTGGGCTATGGAGTCATAATAGGGTTTAATTGAAATAGCAAGAGGCAAGAGTGGTCCATGGGGCAAGTCATCTATGTCTAAGGATCTCTTCGAAGTTTGATTTATGGAATGGAATGAGACAAAAAGAAAGGGAATTAAACATATGTAGAACAAAGAGCAGCCCAGGATCTGATAAGTACTTTGAAACTAGCCAGCCATTGACCAAGCACTTGAGAAAGACATGAAAGAAAACTAGGATCTGGTAAGTACTTTGAAACTAGCCAGCCTTTGATACACTTCCAATAGAAAACATATAAAAACGAAGGGAAAATTCAAGGCAACTGTTGGAGTAGAAACTAGCGGGTCGGGCTCACCACAAATCCTCTCCTAGCTCTGCTTTACTTGGTTACTTTCAAGGCGATCACAAAGATAACACAGAATGGCCTAAGATTTGCTAAGTACTTTGAAACTAGCCAGCTTTTGACACATTCCAAGGGAAACATTCAGACAGTCATGGAATTAAACTGGGACTAGGGCTCACCATATCTTCCTTAGTTCATCTTCACTTAACATATACTGAAATTAACATCTAAGAATAATATTCAGCTAAGACAATAAGACGAGGGAACGCCAACATTCCTATGCTTGAACTGAATTAAATCATTCCTAGATAACACAGTTTAGAAGAAAACATTCAGATAAAAATTTTCAGTCAGAGAAGGTTACTGCTATACAGTAGGTCCTAACTCTATGCATGTTGTTCTTTATAAGAGAAAATGAAACACAGTGAAAACAGAAACAAAAAGACAAGTTACAACGAGAAAAACTTCACCATCAACATAGACCAGGATCCCATAAATCAGCTTGTATTAATGCTCCAAACCAGTTATAGCCTTAAGTCCAATGATTTAGTTTAACAATCATCTACACATCTCATCCTAGCTTATCGATCACAGGCAGAGCTCCAAGAGCCAGAGAATCACTATTTACAATTAGAACTTTTAGCTCAAGTGTATATCAAAGTTCAGCAACCAACTCCTCACTCATCTTCTGTAGAAGTATATATAGAAGAATGAGGAGGTGAGATCTGATAAAATATCTCAATTACAATTAATACAAAATTAAATGGTTTCTTTGCCTTTGAGGGGCTCAATGAAGAAACTTACATAGGTGTCTTTTGTATTAAATGTTTTTACATAAAGATTAAGCTCGGTGAGAGCTTTTGTTGACTTTGGAGGCTCTGTATGATGTTGGAGTTACTCCGCAGATGTTTTGTCATTAATTTTCTTGCAGAAGTAACCCTCTGGCTATGCTGAGGTGAACTTCCTCCTTTGATCAATAACTTCAGCCTCTGATTGAATAATTTGAGGCACAGGTGGCACTGTGGTAGCTGGGAGGAATCAATTTGCCTCATATATGGTGGTGGAGGATTTTTGTCGCTAAAACACTTTAGATATTCTTTAACTTGTGTTTTAAATTGGGGATTAGGATTTTGATAAACATTTTTAGCCGTGATCCCCACAAGTCTATCTTCAATGCTCTGTTCTGGTCCATTCTTATCTTCGGAATGGATACTCTCTGACTATGCTCGATTCTGTGTGTTTTTGCAAATGTGCAGGGCTGCACAGGGGTCCAATGGCATCAATGCCTCATGAAACATCTGTGAAATGTGAACTTTAAAACCTGCAAGTGGTTTCCTTTGATGGATCAGGGGTGAGAGGATCGTCATCCTCGGCCTCTGAAATTTCTTCAGACTTAGCAAAAAAATCATTGAAACCCTGCAAAATACAAACAAACGTTATAAAATCCATGCGTTTAAAGGTTTATTGCTACATACACATGTGGAGGAAGCGTGGCCGTTGGATGGAATCATCCAACGGTCGGGATTAATCAGATGGCATCGGAGGGAAGGCAGAATAAATGTTTAAATCTGAGCCGCCGATTGCACAGAGATCGACGGTCGGGAATGGGCAATGGAAACTCAAAACAGGAAATGTTGACTGGGTGATGGAAAAGGGTGATGGAGTATGGACCGTCGATCTTCAGATCAGATCGACGGTAGAGATTAACTGGATGACGCGCCATAGCCTGGTTAACTATCGGGCAACTTAGGTGAGCGATGACCATTGGATGGCCTGCCCCAGATCGGACGGTGGACAGTGATATCGCTGGGCATCTGTGTCCGAATGTTAACGCACGATGGATGGTGGTTTTGTGAATAGTACCCAGGACGCATGTCGGCCAACGTATGGAATCGCTGGCGATCGGGGGAAAACAGCCTTCGCCCAAAGGCGGTGCGATGGATACCGTCGGTTTTGGGCAATCGACTTATGGATGGCGGGGACCACAGGGAAGCGGACTCCGCACCGTCGATCTGCAGATCAGATCGATGGTGGAGGTTAATTTGAATTCCAAACCAGTAGAAAAGTTTATAAAATAATTAAAAACCTGAAGAATTAAGATAATCAAAGGTTTTATTCTTCGGGCGGAGATTTATTTAAATGCGTGGTGCCCGACTACGTGGCCGAGGGCGCATGGGAAATGATGTGACCGAGGGTCAATGGAAAAGGGGCTGGAACCCATATATACCCAAAAATGTGGGTTTTTTTATATTTTTTCAAAAAATTTCAAAGGGTTAGAGGGGTTCCGATAAGGCAAAAAAGGAGTTTTCAACCTTGTCGAGGGGTTTTGATGTAGGGGAATGGGAAAAACATGGAAAGGAGGGATTTTCGTGGGTAGTAGAGGGATAGAAAATGAGGTTAGCTTTGAAAAAGGGGAAAAGGGAAATGGTGCTTGCAGCAGTATTCTGGCTTGGAAATCAGCAAGATTTCTAAGTGAAAGATGGGAACAACAGTGAAGTTTTGGACAGAGGAAAGGCATGAGGCCTTGAAGAGTCTTCAAGAGCCAACAATTTTTAGTAATGAAATTTGTTCCTTGAAGGCTCAAAAAGACTTAGCCACATTTTGATACAACAAATTTAGAGGTGGCTAACAATAGGTATGAATATTATATAGTTTCCTGTCCACATTAATTCACACTACCCTACTGGTGTGTTGGACCATTCCTTGATTTCCAGGTGGCCATTCACATTGCCTTCACATGGATTTCTCTCATCTCTCGAAAGCCACATGTACGTATCTGACCATTCGGTTGAGATCAACAGTCTAGATTCGTTGGAGAAACCCTAAGTGTTTCGACCTACCCTCCTGAGATTTCATTTCATCATTTTCGTTGTTTGATTCCGGCCATCCACAATTTTGGAGCTCCACCTCCATGATGGATGTCCAGCACCATTTTACGACCTATTTTTGGTCAATTCCTCTGCCATTATTGTGACAATAGTACTACATTCATGCTAACACAACAGGGGTATTGTCTCATGCTACTGTGTGTAAGTTCTTTTGGTGATTTCGAAGGTGTAAGGTGTTCCCTTACCGCAATTGCAAGCTTTGTGTCTTCACACTCTTAGGTATGATTTTAATTTTGGTTTTTTTTTTTTTTTATGGATTCTTAGATGGTTTCAAACGAATTTGGCTAACCATAGTTTTCTCTCTTCCGCAGGAAGGGTGCAATTGTGGTTAAGTTGACTGGTTATTCAACATTACTAAGGTATCACATGATTGCTTGTATCTCTGGTTTATTTTATGTGTAAGATATGTTATTAATCCCCTAATATGGTAGCATTTGTATTGCTGCAGGTAGGGTTTTCTTCCCTCCACTCATAGTTATAGATTGCTAAAGCAATGCATGGAAATGACATTCCCTCACAAATCCACAGCTCCAATCTGGCTCGTAATATAGGTAAGCTCTTATTCCTTTCCCTTCGTTGTTTAAGAGAATACCTCTGTGCCATTTTTAGAAAATATGGTTTCTCTATTTATTTATCAAAGGATTTTTTTTTTGTCAATTTGGATTTCTTCTGAACCCCAAATATTCAGTGCAGTTGGCTTATGAGTGATTTTTGTAATGGATAAATCCCTGTTTCCCAATTTATTATGGTTATTTTGATCTCATTTCATATTAAGGTAAATTCTTCTGCCCCTTTGATTTTGAGAGGAGTCTATGGCATTTTTCTCTCACGCAGGGTTCCTCCTCTGTCTCATATGGAATTTTAACTTTTAATTCCATTGCTTGGCAATCTTGTTTTTATGCTGTCTGTATACATGTAATTCCATTACATTGTTCAATTGACCAACATTTTTATTCTATGCGTTATGTCAAATAATTTTACTATCAGTCGAGCTAGAATATAGATTATTGGCATTGGAGATTTTGGATTCTACTTTTTCTTTTTAATTTGGGATTCTTATACAGAGGCTATGCTACCCTTATCTCATTGTATGCATTTCTCCCTTATTTTAATTTAACCTCCATCATACTTTATATGCTTGGTTTGCATGTGACTAAGTTGACCTTAGTCTGCTTAAGAATGTAGTGATTTCATCTATAGTTTATTGTACTTTACATGTTCATTTTTCAGCTTATATAAAATTTTGTGTTCAATTGTAATGATTTTATTCATCTAAAATCTAGGTTTATGTTATCTATAGATTTCCCCCCCAATCCTTTGCCATACATAGTAACCACTGTCTATGTGGAATAGGTAGATGTATTTTCCAGATTTTATTGTAACACTTATACATGCATTTCTGTAATTCTTAGTTTGGTAGTGTTTCATTAACCCTAGCCATGTTTTGATTTAAATGTTTAGAAATGTTGAATACTAATATTCTATTCCATTGTGAAATCTATCCTCTATTCTTAATATATACCAGTAGGTATTGATTTAATGTAAGCACACACATTCATAGTAACATAGATATATGTTTCAATAACCATAATTGTTGAGTTTTTGGTTTGTCCTTTGATAGAGACTATCATTCTTAACTATATTATTTTTCATCCATTCATCTTCCTTAGATTCGAAATATTTTTATTGGATGATGTTACACAACCCTTAGTTTATTTTTATTATTTATGATTGTGAAACATTTTATGATGCCTCAGTATTCATATTTACTTGTTTATAAAATTTCCTTAGCCACAATGATCTGTGTTTGTAGTAGATGGATAGGTATACCAATAGCCTTATTTTCTTTAGGAAGCTGGGAAGTATGTGGTACCCATCCTTAAGGCAATACACATCATGCTCTTGTAACGAGGTTGGAACCATACTCTTTTTCATTCCCAGTGTTTTCTTATTTTTGTTAATCATATTTAGTGATGTATTAATTTTTTATTCATTATTTTTTTTCCATTTAATTTTTTATGATCTATTATGGGTAACCTCTACATAGATTTATCCTCTTTTTCAAACTTGGACCAGCGTGCAACATAATTACCTTTTTCAAGTTAGCTCACTCATGCTTAATTACTATTTGCTACTATTTTGTACTTATTCAATTTATAGATAAGACCATACTTACTTACAACTTCCCTTCTGCATGTGTAGGTGAAGAAGAATGTTATGGAAGAGTACACTTAGGTAATATACTTATAATTTCCTATATTCATACCTATATCCATACATGGATAGTAGGATTTCACTTTATTACTTTGTCAATTTGTTTTCTAACTCTAGATTGGTCTTGTGCAGTTTTTGTTTTAATTGATTTACAAGTTTCATATGTCACCTTCCAAGCTCAAGCTAACATAGGGATCCTTTCTTTCTAAGGTCAGTTGTTGTACCCTTGAGGATTTTATGGCACTTCACTTGGTTCGTTTTTTTTTCTAGAAATGAGGTGTTAAGGCCACACTTGTTCATTGACCCTACTTATATGAATGTCACTATTTAGTCCATATAGAGTTATAGATTTTTGCGACAGTAATGTCCTCAAAATGTTTAAGAGAACTTGTAACTTGATAGTTTATATATTAATTTTTTGGGACTATCGTATTCTTTATTTCATGTATTATCTCTGCTACATTTTCATGAGTAAATATGTATATATGTGGATACATATATTTTTTTCATGATGGGATTGATATCTGTTTAGCATGTAATTTTTGCGTAGAATGTAATTTACATCAGTTTTGCATTTTTTATTCGGTTAGATGAAATTTATATCAGTTTTTCCTACTATTGCTGTAACATGTAATGGATATCAGTTTAACAAAGTTTTACACACTTATGTACATCTTTTAACTTTCTAAATAATCATACTAGTGTATATGTAATATGATCTCATGGTTTCTGCATTTGTGTGGTAGCCCATCTAAATGGCTAGGGCATAGGCATTGGGTGTGGTGTTGAATAAAACCACCAGGAATATGCCATTTGAAGTTTGCATTAATTACGCTTGCATAAATGAGGTTTTGAGTTAACTCCATGCTCTCTCACATTGGTGTCCCCTCCAACATCAATTTTCACATTGGAAATTGAGACAGAGATATATCCTTAACATAATACATCCCTGGAGGTAAATGGTATTTCAACAGTGGAATATTTTTAGAGCATTTATTCTTTTACAAATTTATATAAGAAAAACAATGTCCTTTTAACAGGGTCTTTTCAAGTCATCTCACAAGTTTTTCACTCAAGCGAATAATAATGTTTCCCCAAAATACCTTTCTATCATGTGTATTATAATGTTTTATTGTACTTGAATTATTTTCTTTATCTTTTGAATTTTATTGTATATGGCTCGATGGAGAAACCCATATATCCTGAAAAATACAGATTCTTGATGGCACTTCAAATTTCAATTTATATTCTTGTTTGAGTACAATTTTTCATCCATAGCCCTTCACAAGATGGTGTTTTTCATTTTTTTCCTATATTTCTTAGTCTACATTCCCTTTTGTGTAATATTTGGTCAAAAATTGTTTCAAAATATTCTTCTATTTTTTGTAGTCCAATTTTTTTGACAAAGGTGGCTCACTGGTGAAATTTAATAATTCTTTATCTATATTAATTTTGTGGTCTAAATTCCATATCTATACACAATGTTCGTCACTTCTTTCAGGTTCTTTCCATGTTTTCTGCTACAAGTAATTTTTAAAATGCGTGAATTAAAATTTCTAGGATACAATTTAAGTAATTCGTAATGATCATTTTAAATCAAAATAACAAATATTTTTGTATGTGGGTGGGGGCATGTTATTTTGAAAATTGGGAAAAATGGAATTTGGAGGTTGATCTACTACTTATCAAAGACTTCAAAAAATTAAAATCAACAATACAAAACATAAAATGTAGAATATTATGATGATGGCAACCTTATGTTGTATAAACACTTTCCAAATTTCTTTGAAGAGTTGAACCATATTAATTTCTTTTAATAATTAAGTTGGGGGGTGTTACTTGTGTTCCCCCAAGTTTCTAGAATGCAGTAGTGAAAGAGTATGTGGAGACAACCCCAAAATTTTAGAGAGATTAAATGATATGTAAAAATAAATATACATCAAATTGTATTTGATAATAAAAAGTTTGATAATGGAAGGAAACATAGGATAGCCTCATGGATTTTCATCTCCATAACCGTGGATACCCAATTTACATATTTGAAATGTCCCTCGTTAAAAGTAAAATGTTTTGCATCACATTTCACTATTTTGGGGACATTTCAAAATTTTCACTTAAATTTTAATTGTCATGGAAGCATGGGGATCATCCTCCAAACCTTGGTGAACATTTCACTGTGTAACAATGGGTTGTACTCAACATTAAATCAATGTTATGAGTGTTGATGATGCCTTGTAATGGATATTTTCTTGTTATGTGGGGCTTAAAATCTTGTGACAACGATTTTTCACAAGTGGTGACATCCCCATAATCAAGATTCATTATAGAGGTTGATAGCCCTATATCAAGGATTTGTTACTTGGGTCGGCATGGTTGTCACAAGGAACTAGGGATGTCCCTATATCAATCTCAATATGTAACCCCATATCTACCAAATGGTCAACTTCATCAAAGTATGAGCACTTTCACACCCATTAAACGATTTGAGACTAACTACTTGTACACCAATATTTTCATGGTATTTAAAAAAAGTATTGTCCTAGACAACAACTTGACTTGCAAATTCCCTAGTGGGAAAAATGACAAGAACAAGAATAGGCAACCTTTTGTGATCTTGGTCTAATGGTGACTTCACTATCACCTCAATAGTAGAAAACATAAATGTTATCATCTTGTTGATGTAATTTTTAGCCTTCACCAATGCATCTTTTTCTTTGATAATAGATGGAAGAGTTGCTTCTTACACAATGGTCATATGCTCATATCCTAGTGTGTTAGTTTACTTGAGTGTCAGTGGTGAGATATTGTGCTAGTCGAATGTTGATTGGCTCAAATAATTAGCATCCCTAGTAACCTTTAAACTACTTATTTTTGGATCTGCTTTTTCAATAGGACTCAACATTGGTTTCTTATGCCCCGTAGGCTTCACTGAAACAAATTCATCATCTTCATATTCATTTTTAGAATCATATTTTTCATCAATGATATTCAGTGCATGGATACCAGAGGATTTAGAGCCTATTTTTTTCAAAAAGTCACCTTCTCCTTGCCTACCTCTTGCAGAGACCCCATTACCTCTAAAAGTTCTACAAAACCCATCATTATCATTATTTCTACCATGCTTTAGCCAACCAAACATAGATATACCCCGTTTATTAAACTAGTTATCCATATCCACTTCCTCTTCAACTAGGCTTTGAATTGGGCATGCCTTCTATTACTACTTATTTTGTTAAAATCCTTTATTTTGGGGAATTTTTTCAAAGAAGATGAGGTTTCGTTCTCCTAGTTTTATTCAGATCTGCAACCTTCATGACTTCTTGTAGGGCCATCACTCTTCTGAGATTGCATAATCTAAAATGCTATGTACATAGGTGAACCACTCAATCTTTCTACTATCCTTTTGGGTTGTGGGGTCCATGATTCAGCAATTTTCAGCACCACATTCTTGTCATTTGTTGAAAGGCGAATTCTATGGTTTTGAGTCCATATGTATAGGATTTTTTTCACGTAGAACTTTTATTCCAACAAAAATTTGGATAATTATTTATCTCGGTACAACTGAAACCCTTCCATAGTGTTGAATATATGCAACTAAATCACCACTAGACATAAACCTTTTTACTATGCACAAATCTGGTGGCCTTGTGCAAGCACCAATAAACTGGATTATATTTTTATGCCATACTTTCCTCGAACTGAACACCTCTTGGATTGTTGAAAAATTTGTTGTAGTACACAATGAAGTTGTCATGACTGAACATGTTGTTGTAGTTAACATTGAAGAATATTCTTTGAAAAATTAGCACTCCTTATTTCTTGTAGTGCCACTATGACCATTTCCTTGTACATATCTGGTTGGATTCCCATCACCTGAATATGCATCCAAGTATTCATGCCTATCCTTTGAAATTTCGAGCCCTAAAGATATTTCTCTTTAAGAAAAACATAAAAAATGTCAAAAATCTTCTCATGTGAAGCAATAATTGATAACTGACAAACCTTTGAGTGAGTTTCCTCACTACCCTCTTCAACTGTATTAATAAACTCTTCATCGTATTTTAAAGAAATCTAAGAAAATTTGTGAATCTCTTCTGGAACTGTAGCTTAAAATAACTGTTCGCCTTTATTTAGGCGCACCAACAATTATCTTATCAATATCCTTATGGAATCCCATATCTAGAAAATGGTTAACTTGATGAAAGTATGATCACTTTAACACCCATTCAATGACTTGAGAAAACTAGGGTATTCTCTATATGGTCCCAAATCCTTCCAAGAGTGGCCAAAAATATCAAAGAACTTATAAAAAAATATCCATGATAGAGGGATTTCAAAGACAATTAGCATAGTCTCTTTTCATCTTTGTTTCATGCAAGATGGAAAAGGGCACAAATTTCAAATTTTATTTGGTAAAGATTTTTTTCATACTTTAATATTTAGGTGACATTGCAAAAAATGATTTCATGTGGCTCCAACCAACTAGACAACATTGTCTTTATGCACTAAGAAGAAGTTGTGGGAAGATCTGACACTATTAGAATATTCAAAAGGAGAGGATTATGAACATGGTAGGGAATTTAATGTAGATCAAACAAATATTAAGTTAAGAAAACAAAGAGAAAATTACTCCCAAGACAAGCACAACATAGATAGCACAGTTTGAACAAATCTCCGTGGAGACTAGCACATTCACCACGATTACAATCAAAAAGCGAAAAAAATAAATTCATCTAATAATTGAAATACATACCCAACTAGAAATATATATAATACATTTATATATATATTTTGAATCATATTGAAAAACTTTGCAATTGTGAGCTTATTACCTGCCTACGTTCTAGCCACAGAGTGCACTATTATATCTTTGGAAAATAGCCAAAGGGTAATCAATAAAGGAGAGTAGAATGTCAATGAAAGAACACTTTTAGATAATTTCCTGTGCAAATGTTTAGTAAAATATCTCTTAGGTAGCCTAGATGCCTCTTCTACTAATATAAACCTAAAAGACAATTCTTCAACCACATATTGATCTCAAAGGTGTTGGAGAGAATGATTGTTGATACAAGGAAGCTGAGTAGTGTTACAATTATGAATAAGACAAAGGAATTGAAGTGAAGGATTTTGATGGTTTCTCTCAAGATCTCTGATGCAGTTAGAGAGCTGAAGTGTTGTTGTGTTTAAGGTCTCAAAAAATATATAGGGCAATAGATGATGGTCCTCTGTTCCATCATATCTAATGAAAATTTTCATTCCTCATTCATTTTTCCAATTAATAAATTTATCAATGTAAGGCATTGGGCTCAATGGTCTCATCAATGACAGACATTGTTGAAAAAATATTAAAGATTTTTTTGTAATAAACACAGTTGGGTTTTGTGTTTGGGTATCAGAATATAGACCCATTTGTGCTCTTAAGCTGATATGGTTTGGGGATGTTGTTGTTAATATATATTGATGGACTACCATGTGCTAGATATAAATTTGTGATCATGGAATAACATATCCAAAATGAATTGGAACCTCAAACATATGTACCTTTATTTGGAGAATAGTCACAGTAGTAGCATTGAATGTCCTTCAAGCCCTTCAAGGTCTTCCTATTTTAGACCTAACAATGCCCATTCAAGTGCCTAGTTCAGACCAGTTGAGCACAATTGATTTAGGATCCTTATGACTTGTTAACATATCTGATGGGGATGTATACATGTCCTTGCTACTCAAAAAATGGACCAAAACTTGTTAGGCTATACAATAACCTTTTGATTTAATAAAATAGAGATAAATTGTTAAACCCTTTCAATTTTTGTGTCCTTCAAATTGCTCATTCAAATTTTTATGGGTGGGTTTTTAATAATTCACAAATAATCAAAGCTTTATGCTATCATACTCTGTTTTTTCAAAAAATCATGCCTCCTAGAACATGCTCCAGACAGTTCCTACAAGATGGTCCATGTAATATGGAAAAACTCATTATTTATCCTCTTATATGACCTTATTGACCATTTTTATTGTAATTAAGAGTTTAGAACCATATCAAAAATAAATAACACTAGGAAGCTTGTATAAATAGATGTTCGTGATCTATATAGTACATACAAAGAATGATGTGTCCACCAATTATAGAAACACCAACTTTTGAAATGTAAATCTACCTTGTTGGAGCTTTCAAGAGCTGCATGTTTTCTTTAGCAAAATGAACTCTCTCTCTCTCTCTCTCTCTCTCTCTCTCTCTCTCTCATAGTATCTATATATAATAGGCATCCAACAAGGGAGGTACAAATACTCAAAGGATCTAGTTGGAGTCTAAACCAACATTAGGGGAATTTTGAGGTCTAAAATGGTCCTCCTAAGGAAATTATAAAATAATAGTGGAAAAAATCAAATAATATTTGATGACATCATCAAATTTTAGAGGGAAAAATGAAAAAACTACTTTTTCAACTCATATTTTCAACTTATCTCCCAAAGTTTTTACTCAAATTTCGAGCGGGAGTACTCGTTGGATGCAAAATTTAATTCCTCATTCAAGGAGTACCCATGTTGCACACTTTCGATGGGTCCCACTACACGAAAAATGAGAAATACATTAAAAACGTGATTGTAATCATGTTTTTTTTATGTATTTCTCATTTTTCATGTAGTAGGGTCCACCAAAAGTATGCAAAATGGGTAATGCTTGGATGAGGAATTAAATTTTGCATCCAACGAGTACTCCCACTTGAAATTTGAGCAAAAACATTGGGAGATAAGTTTAAAATACAAGTTGAAAAAGTAGTTTTATTATTTTATTATTTTTAAATATTTTTACCCTTTTACTTAAAAAATGGTGAATTATCCCCCATGGTTGACATCATCATCTTGAATCCTATTGGTTCTTATAAAGTGTATTTTTGTTGTACATTTTTCTTAGGAGGCCCATTTTAGACCTCAAAATTCCCCTAATGCGACTAAAAATATCGGTATCTACTCGAGATGTGACATTTATTGCTACAAATCCCTACGAAGGGACAAATATCTTGCTCTAAATTCAACATTTTTTTGTGAGGGATCTAACTCTTTGTCTTCAAGAACCACATGATCATTATCTACAAAATAGCTTATATAGTTTCTAACATAAACTTACAGAAATTTTTATTCTTTCACAAAAGTATTTACAACTTACACAACACTAACTTCTGGTATTCACCGTCCAAATTTTACATGGTTCTCTCTTGAAATAGGAAGCATGATTTTCTAGGAAAATTATTTCTTTGATACCAAATTAATCTTTTTTACTGGAATTGGGTGGAGACCCACATGTTAGCTCATAATAAACTAGTCATCTAGATCCCAATTGTGAAGCATACCTTTTCAAAGGAAGAAGCACGAGGTTGTCATTAATCTAAACAAGTCATAGAAAGGGAAATATAACAAATAATTTTATTTATTCTCTCATTATAAATAAACTGTAAAACACAACATACATCAAGATATATAGGAAAAAAGTCAAGAAAGTGGATAATTTCTTTTCAGGGAATTAAAAGATCTAGGTCTATTATTGTAGAGAAGTTACATCATAGCTAAGAAAATACAAAGACACATCCTCAATTGAAATTTATGTATTCATATAAATCTATAATCTAATCCTTCCTTTGTGGGAGCTTATGTTTCCATGGAACAAAAACCAATAATAAACTATCCAACTACATTGTAGTGTATGGTTGTTGGAATTTTATTATTTTAGTCTTTGGGCATAATTTCAAAAAATTGGTGTACATCCCATTCTAACACTTGTTTTGAGTTCAGAAAACTCCAATAGTTAAAGTGATTTACCAACACTATGTATAATTTTCTTGAAAATTCTTCAACTTCTATTCACCAAGGCACAAAATTTCTCTACTAAATCAGCGTAGAAATAGAAATAGAGAAAAATAACTAGTCAGACACAATAACACATTATTTTTCTAGGTATACTTGATGATATGAGATAAGATAACATTATTAGTGTCCAATGAATGACCACAAAAAATAGGTTAATAGGACTCAAAACAAGATCAAGTTTAAATGGTAAATACCTAGTGTGAGTGAAAATGTAGCTTGTATTATTACTCTATCAACTATAGAAAAAGAGGACAAGTTCAAAAAAAAAACCAGGGTGATTAAATAGGATGTCAAGCCTCAAGGCATGTGGAATTAGAAGCCTTAGATAAAATCTAGGGAAGATAAGCTGACTCCTTAACCATGTCATCAATCATTTTGAAAGGTTGACGCATGGTTTGATAATTTTTTCTGGAGAGTACCAAGTATGAAGGAGGTTTTTCTATGTAATCATGGGAGGATTCCTAGATCAGGGAAGTCCATTCTTTGTAGCCAAGGTCTCGAAAAGAATCTTCAAATGGAATATTGGTTGCATGATTGAACTATTAAATTTCCTTAACCTCAAAAAACATTTTTTTGTTATTGTAGAAAAAAAACCGTAATTTTATTAAGAAGATCAAAATTACATTTTGTAGACACATAGTGTGAATGCATATAACATCAAAAAAAAAGCCTGTCTTTAGAGCACAACAAGCAATTTTATGGTCCTATATTATTAGATAACTGTTGAGGGACAAAGAGTCTGAATACATATATATGCAAAGTATGATATCATTTTATAAACAACAAATAAAAATGAGTGTCAGAGAGCTAAACATAATTGAGTAAAGTGTTGTCTATAATGGACACTTGGTCAGCTAAACATGAGTATCCCAGAATGGCCACTAATAATAAGTGTGACTGGTACCTTCGCATTCCTCTCTAATCTGCCACAGTCCATGATTGAAATATAGTGCTTCTTTGGAGCTTTTCTGAGCATCCTGGTTGTGTTCCCTATAAACTTGAAAGATGATGGCACGAAAAATAAGTAAATGAGTTTTTTAGTTGAATTTTTTCTTTCAAAATGGGAGAAATATTTTTATTTCAAAAGCATTGTATACCATTCATCCAATTAACCATGATTATGTAATCATCAAAAAAATGAATTTGAGATAGCCCATGATCAATAGCAAGAATTAGAATATTTCTGCAAGTTTGAAGTTCATATTGATTTTTTGTGCCAAGCCACAAACCCATGGATCCATGATGATATTGGGAATCATAAATATATAAAATGAAACCACCCCTGGTATTTTTCCGTGAATCAACTGATGCACCATCAAAAATGGCCCATGGGAGCAAATCATCAGTTTTTACAGCTTTAATAACCCGAACTCTACAAACATATTTATTGTTTCATGGAAATTATGAAATAGATATCCAAATAGATTGAAGCATAATATAATTAGTCTAGGCACATTTTCCATTGGTATTTTCAACTATATCATTGTCGGCCTATTTCTTCTAGCATATAGAAACTTGTAGAAAAAATTATGTGTCCTAAATAATATTATGTTATGGAATCTCTTCACTATTAAAAAACAAATTTTCATAGCATTTCCTATAATGGACATATTTGAAACCCTCTAAAATAGATATGAAGGATCATTTCCAGCACATAGTTGTAACATCAATGCATAAATTCAATGATAGGTTTTACATCTATTTTCAATTACAGGGGTTAAAAGCAAAGGGATAACTTAGCTTTGGTTTGACATCTTAGATCTAGAGCTAAAAGATGATGATTGTCCCTATTCATTATGCTAACAATTTTAGGTCATCCCTACCATTTTAGGTAAATAAAAAATGAAGTTTATATTTCATTCAATCTAATATTGAAAACTCATTTGGAATTTTGCTATTTGATGCACCCAAATCTTGTGCATACTATCCTATGGCAGCCTATTTTGAAAATGAAAGTCAGTTTAGAGGGTAGCAATAGTGCATCGTATCTACTTTTGAGACAAAATTCATGAAAGGGTTCAAGTGACATGTTCTCAAATGATTAGTCCCACTACATCCTCTATTGTTGCATTTGATATGGTGCATATGCCATGTTTTGAATATATATTATTGGCATATATCATATCCCTCAAATTACTCTTGATGATAAATTCTAGAACAATAAAGTGTTAGCTCAATTATATGAGCAACATGGTGCTTGTTATGATCCATTTGTAAGGGACCTGACCAGGGAAGAGGAAAAATGATCTCAGCATATTTATGAAAATTTAGAAATAACTTTGAATAAGGACTTTAGAAAAAATTACTAACTCTATTTTGAAGTGGAGGTATGGTTTTTCAAATCCACAGTAATCCATGGCTTTAGCATACATTATACTTGGGAAAGTAACGCATAATTCAATATCTTTAATCTGAGTTCTATTGTACACCACCTCACATCCCAAGGCTCAAGTAGTGGGAAGATATGGCACCATCAGAATATTTAAAAGGCAAGGAGTATGAACATGGTTGGGCCTTTAATGTAGATCAAAAATATATTAAGTTAATAAAACATGAACAAAATTACTCCTAGGCCAAGCACAACATAGATAACACAGCTTGAAAAAATCCCCATGGACACTAACACATTCACCACGATTACAATCAACAAGAGAAAAACATCAATGCATGTAATAATGGCAATACATACTGAACTATAAATCACTATGATACATTTCTAGATCTTGTGAATCACATTTACAAAGTTTGCAATTGTAATTTTCTTACCTACCCACGTTCTAGCCTTAGATTGCAATGTTCCAGCTTTGGAAAATAGCCAAAGGGTAATCAAGAAAGGAGAGTATAATGTCAATGAAATAAAACTTTTAGATAATTTCTTGGACACATTTAGTAAAATATCTCTTAGGAAACCTAGATGCCTCTTCTACTAACCTAAATGTAAAAGACAAATTTTCAACCATAGATTTATCTCAAAGGCCTTGGAGAGAAGGATTGTTGTAGAATGGAATTTGAGTAGTGCTACAATTACCAATAATAATGAGGAATTGAAGCGAAGCATTTTGATGGTTTCTCTCAAGATTTCTAATGCAGTTAGAGAGTTGAAGCATTGTTGTGCTTGAGCTCTCAAAAATCCTATAGGGCAATAAATGATGGCCCTCTGTTCCATTATCTCCAATGTTATTTTGCATCCATGATCCATTTTTCCAATTAATAAATTGATCAATGCAAGGAATTGGGCTCAATGGCCTCATCAATGAGAGGCATTGTTGAAAAATTCTATAAGATGTTTATGTAGTTTAGATTGTTGGGTTTTGTTTTTAGGTAACAAAATTTAGACCCAGTTGAGATCTTATGCAGATACGAATTGGGGATGTTATTGTTAATACATATTGGTGGTATTCCATTTGATATACATTTTTAACCATGGAATAATGGATCCAAAATGAATTGTGACCTTAAAAATCGATACCTTTATATGGAGAATAGTCACACCAATAGAATTGAATGTCCTTCAAGCCGTTTAAGGTCTTCCTATTTTAGACCGAGCAATGCTCATTCAAGTGCCTAGTTTAGATTAGTTTGGCACAATTAATTAAGGATACTTATCACTTGTTGGCATATCATATGGGAAAGTATACATTTCCTCGCTACTCAAAAAATGGATCAAAACATGTTAGGCTATATAATAACCTTTGGATTTAATAAAATATAGAGAAATGTTTAACCCCTTTCAGTCTTTTTTCCTTCAAATCGCCTATTCAAATTTTCATGGGTGGGTTTTTAATAGTTTGCAAATAATCAAATCTTGTTGCTCTCATACTTTATTTTTTCAAAAAATCATGCCTCGGAGAACTTGTTGCATAAGGTTCCTACAAGATGGTCGATGTAATATGGACAAACTCATTATTTATCCTCTGATATGCCCTTATTGACAATTTTTATTGTCTTTAAGATATTAAAACCATCTCAAAAATAAATAACACTAGGAAGCTTGTCTAAATAGATTTTTATGATCTATATATTATATAGAATGAATGATGTGTGCACCAATTATAGAAACACCAACTTTTCACATGTAAATATACCTTCAAGATAGCCTAGAACTCCAATGTTGTTGGAGATTTCAAGAGCTACTCTTTAGCAAGTTGAAGTCTCTCTCTCTCTCTCTCTCTCTCTCTCTCTCTCTCTCTCTCTCTCTCCCAATATCTATATATAATAGGGATCCAACAAGGGAGGTAGAAATACTCAAAGGATCTGGTTGTATTCTAGAACAAAAACTCAAAATATTTGAGAAGACAAGTGAAGAAAGACTAAACAACAAATTATATTTATCCTCTTTTTTATCTCTAGCACAATGAGAAAGGCACCATCCCCTCGATAAAAATATCCAGAGATAAAAAAGAGTCAAGGGTTATTTTTTAGGTCCGTCTTTAAAATTCATCAATTCCATGTTTTATGTATTTTCTAGTTCAAACTTATGATGTATATTCACTAGGTTTTCCTTCAAAAGGGGTTGTTAAATATTGCAAAATATGGATGTATGGACATGGAAGTTAGTGATGGAGTGCATTGTTGAAAAAGAAAAATTTACATTGTTGTTGGTAATTTTTATTTGTCATTTAGTATCAACTCTTTTTCTTCATTAGAATTAAGTCCATTTTTTACTGGAAGATAATTGAACTCATTGTTTTTTTCCAATATTTTGTAGTGTTAAAGTGAACTAATAACTGTGTTATTTTTTGGTATTCACTTCTGAAAGGAGGTACTCTTACTGTGATAAGTTTCAATTTTTTTTATTTGTTGGTTGTTGTCATGATTTGAGTGCGGACTTGTTAAATTCCAAATCGCATATCGCTTTAGGTGAAGGGGATATATATATATATTCCATGTGGTTCTCTGGAGATCCGTGTTACATTTGCAAAAAATTTTAGATATCCTTCACATATCTAAAATTTCTAATTTTGTATTTTAATATTTACGTGATAAAGGAAAGACAAAGGTCCCAATTATAAAAAGACAGCCAACAAAAACAACATTGATATTTTTATTTCATTCAACCTATAATATATTCCATCTATCTTCATCAATGCTCTTCTTCCATAAGCTATCCACTTATGACATTCCCTTTGCAATATTTGGTGCATTTGAGATTTATTGGTCATTTTTAGGTTATAAATGTCTTCGGATTTTCAAATATAATTAAATATTCAACTTAAGATATTGAGTCTGTTATACATAGCCATTTTTCCCTCCACCCACTTTTCGTCACTTCCATAACCATTAGGTAAGGACCTGTAGCTTCGATCATGTTTTACTTGTTTACTAAAATATTATTGGGAATTTAATTTATTGAAATTTGTAGAACATATTGTTTAGTCAATTCAGTGTCCTGAATTGATAGCATAACTTATCAACCAGTGCTTGTAAACTGATGAGGTATAGTTGCACTATGTATGCCTAAATATCCTTATTCTTATTTCATTGTTTTCAATATTTTGTTGATGTTTTTGAGTTTTGTTTTGTTTAGGTTTTAGTATTCTAATCTATGTTCAAAAGGTGATATCAAATCTATGACAAAAAGGAAAGAAAAGATAACCTTAAACTCACAACAAAGTGTAATTGTAAATTCTGTCCTAATGATGAAAACAAAGCATTCTAATCTGTGGATGTCCTATCTTGCAAATGAACATGAAATGTAACTCAAAACATTATAATTGAACTTAATACTTTGGTTAGAAGTTTGTTGGAATAGTTTGTAGAAGAGATTGAGCTCCAATGTGATGAGGATCTTCCTAAAAACAGACAGTGACTTAGAATATCGTAGTGCAATCCTATTCATATATTAGTGATATTTTGGAACAGCTTGAGAAGAGAATTGCCACAATATGCTAAGGATTTCTATGAGCATTTAAACTTATTAAGTTGTTATAGCTAGGTCTCATTCATTAGTTAGAGTTGTATTGGAATAGTTCATTGAAAGAGACTTGATATAACAAAATAAGGATCTTCTACACAACAGGTAACCCACAGTATTACAATTAGGTCTTTCCATGATTTAGAGATTTATTGGGACAGTTTTGAGAGAAGACTGCTTCTAACAATATGAGGATCTTCAATCCAACCTAATTAACTTAATCATCATACAACCAAATCTCATTAAGTCAATAGTGATATGTTGGAAAAGCTTTTAAGAAAAAGAGTGGTTGTAGGATAATGAAAATCTTTTAATCTAAATGACAGAAACTTAAAGTGTTGGTAGCTCAAGATGTCACAATGAAATCCATTCAATGAATAGTGATATATTGAAATTTTTTTAATAAAGGACTAATTATAACATCATGAGGATCTATTAGCTGAACAAACCAAGCAAGACATGATACTGGAAGATACAAACTCAAAAAATTGTCTAAGTGAGAAATACAACAACACAGAATTAAAAGTTACTTATCTAGAAAGCACATGGAAGCCTCCTTTGATAGCGGGGAACCTCTGCTATCAAGTTAGCATGAAAATCCTTAACTCCTTAAGCTTGTCTTCAACACAACATCAAATTTATGCTCCTTCTTATTATCAAAAATACTTCGGAACAGAGTATCACAGTTTTGGCAAATAATAGTTAACTTGTTTTCTCTATATGACCGAGCTAAAATTTAAAAGACAAATTTTCATAACCATAGATTTATCTTTTTTAGACAAGATTGTTGTAGAATGGAATTTGAGAAAGTACAATTACCAATAATAATGAGGAATTGAAGCGATGATTTTGATGGTTTCCTTTCAAGATTTCTCTAATGCAAATAGAGAGTTGCCATTGTTGTGCTTCTTTAGTTTCAAAAATCCTATAGGGCAACAATGATGGCCCTCTCGTTCCATTATTCCAATGTTATTTTGCATCCATGATCCATTTTTCCAATTAATAAATTGATCAATGCAAGGAATTGGCTCAATGGCCTCATCAATGAGAGGCATTGTTGAAAATTCTGCAAGATGTTTATGTAGTTTAGATTGTTGGTTTTGTTTTTGTGGGTAACAAAAATTTAGACTCAGCAAAAGATCTTTATGAGATACAGATTGGGGACGTTATTGTTAATACATATTGGTGGTCTTCCATTAGATATACATTTTCAACCATGGAATAACGAATCCAAAATTAATTGTGACCTTAAACATCTGTACCTTTATATGGAGACTAGTCACAACAATATAATTGAATGTCCTCTAGGCCGTTCAAGGTCTTTCTATTTTAGATCTAAAAATGCTCATTCAAGTGCCTAGTTTAGATCAGTTGGGCACAATTTATTAAGGTTCCTTATGACTTGTTGGCATATCCGATGGGAAAGTATACATTTCCTCGCTACTCAAAAAATGGATCAAAACATGTTAGGCTATATAATAACCTTTGGATTTAATAAAATATAGAGAAATGTTTAACCCCTTTCAGTCTTTTTTCCTTCAAATCGCCTATTCAAATTTTCATGGGTGGGTTTTTAATAGTTTGCAAATAATCAAATCTTGTTGCTCTCATACTTTATTTTTTCAAAAAATCATGCCTCGGAGAACTTGTTGCATAAGGTTCCTACAAGATGGTCGATGTAATATGGACAAACTCATTATTTATCCTCTGATATGCCCTTATTGACAATTTTTATTGTCTTTAAGATATTAAAACCATCTCAAAAATAAATAACACTAGGAAGCTTGTCTAAATAGATTTTTATGATCTATATATTATATAGAATGAATGATGTGTGCACCAATTATAGAAACACCAACTTTTCACATGTAAATATACCTTCAAGATAGCCTAGAACTCCAATGTTGTTGGAGATTTCAAGAGCTACTCTTTAGCAAGTTGAAGTCTCTCTCTCTCTCTCTCTCTCTCTCTCTCTCTCTCTCTCTCTCTCTCCCAATATCTATATATAATAGGGATCCAACAAGGGAGGTAGAAATACTCAAAGGATCTGGTTGTATTCTAGAACAAAAACTCAAAATATTTGAGAAGACAAGTGAAGAAAGACTAAACAACAAATTATATTTATCCTCTTTTTTATCTCTAGCACAATGAGAAAGGCACCATCCCCTCGATAAAAATATCCAGAGATAAAAAAGAGTCAAGGGTTATTTTTTAGGTCCGTCTTTAAAATTCATCAATTCCATGTTTTATGTATTTTCTAGTTCAAACTTATGATGTATATTCACTAGGTTTTCCTTCAAAAGGGGTTGTTAAATATTGCAAAATATGGATGTATGGACATGGAAGTTAGTGATGGAGTGCATTGTTGAAAAAGAAAAATTTACATTGTTGTTGGTAATTTTTATTTGTCATTTAGTATCAACTCTTTTTCTTCATTAGAATTAAGTCCATTTTTTACTGGAAGATAATTGAACTCATTGTTTTTTTCCAATATTTTGTAGTGTTAAAGTGAACTAATAACTGTGTTATTTTTTGGTATTCACTTCTGAAAGGAGGTACTCTTACTGTGATAAGTTTCAATTTTTTTTATTTGTTGGTTGTTGTCATGATTTGAGTGCGGACTTGTTAAATTCCAAATCGCATATCGCTTTAGGTGAAGGGGATATATATATATATTCCATGTGGTTCTCTGGAGATCCGTGTTACATTTGCAAAAAATTTTAGATATCCTTCACATATCTAAAATTTCTAATTTTGTATTTTAATATTTACGTGATAAAGGAAAGACAAAGGTCCCAATTATAAAAAGACAGCCAACAAAAACAACATTGATATTTTTATTTCATTCAACCTATAATATATTCCATCTATCTTCATCAATGCTCTTCTTCCATAAGCTATCCACTTATGACATTCCCTTTGCAATATTTGGTGCATTTGAGATTTATTGGTCATTTTTAGGTTATAAATGTCTTCGGATTTTCAAATATAATTAAATATTCAACTTAAGATATTGAGTCTGTTATACATAGCCATTTTTCCCTCCACCCACTTTTCGTCACTTCCATAACCATTAGGTAAGGACCTGTAGCTTCGATCATGTTTTACTTGTTTACTAAAATATTATTGGGAATTTAATTTATTGAAATTTGTAGAACATATTGTTTAGTCAATTCAGTGTCCTGAATTGATAGCATAACTTATCAACCAGTGCTTGTAAACTGATGAGGTATAGTTGCACTATGTATGCCTAAATATCCTTATTCTTATTTCATTGTTTTCAATATTTTGTTGATGTTTTTGAGTTTTGTTTTGTTTAGGTTTTAGTATTCTAATCTATGTTCAAAAGGTGATATCAAATCTATGACAAAAAGGAAAGAAAAGATAACCTTAAACTCACAACAAAGTGTAATTGTAAATTCTGTCCTAATGATGAAAACAAAGCATTCTAATCTGTGGATGTCCTATCTTGCAAATGAACATGAAATGTAACTCAAAACATTATAATTGAACTTAATACTTTGGTTAGAAGTTTGTTGGAATAGTTTGTAGAAGAGATTGAGCTCCAATGTGATGAGGATCTTCCTAAAAACAGACAGTGACTTAGAATATCGTAGTGCAATCCTATTCATATATTAGTGATATTTTGGAACAGCTTGAGAAGAGAATTGCCACAATATGCTAAGGATTTCTATGAGCATTTAAACTTATTAAGTTGTTATAGCTAGGTCTCATTCATTAGTTAGAGTTGTATTGGAATAGTTCATTGAAAGAGACTTGATATAACAAAATAAGGATCTTCTACACAACAGGTAACCCACAGTATTACAATTAGGTCTTTCCATGATTTAGAGATTTATTGGGACAGTTTTGAGAGAAGACTGCTTCTAACAATATGAGGATCTTCAATCCAACCTAATTAACTTAATCATCATACAACCAAATCTCATTAAGTCAATAGTGATATGTTGGAAAAGCTTTTAAGAAAAAGAGTGGTTGTAGGATAATGAAAATCTTTTAATCTAAATGACAGAAACTTAAAGTGTTGGTAGCTCAAGATGTCACAATGAAATCCATTCAATGAATAGTGATATATTGAAATTTTTTTAATAAAGGACTAATTATAACATCATGAGGATCTATTAGCTGAACAAACCAAGCAAGACATGATACTGGAAGATACAAACTCAAAAAATTGTCTAAGTGAGAAATACAACAACACAGAATTAAAAGTTACTTATCTAGAAAGCACATGGAAGCCTCCTTTGATAGCGGGGAACCTCTGCTATCAAGTTAGCATGAAAATCCTTAACTCCTTAAGCTTGTCTTCAACACAACATCAAATTTATGCTCCTTCTTATTATCAAAAATACTAAACAGTAGTATCACGCTTTGGCAAATAATAGTTAACTTGTTTTCTCAAGATGACCCGAGCTAAATTAAAAGACAAATTTAACCATAGATTTATCTTTTAGATGGATTATTGTAGAAGGGAAGTTGAGTAGTGCTACAATTACCAATAATAATGAGGAATTGAAGTGAAGTATTTTGATGGTTTCTCTCAAGATCTCTAATGCAGTTAGAGAGTTGAAGCATTGTTGTGCTTGAGCTCTCAAAAAACCTATAGGGCAATAAATGATGGCCCTCTGTTCCATTATCTCCAATGTTATTTTGCATCCATGATCCATTTTTCCAATGAATAAATTGATCAATGCAAGGCATTGGGCTCAATGGTCTCATTAATGAGAGGCATTGTTGAAAAATTCTATAAGATGTTTCTGCAGTTTAGACTGTTGGGTTTTGTTTTTAGGTAACAAAATTTAGACCCAGTTGAGATCTTATGCAGATACGAATTGGGGATGTTATTGTTAATACATATTGGTGGTCTTCCATTTTATATACATTTTTAACCATGGAATAACGGATCCAAAATGAATTGTGACCTTAAAAATCGATACCTTTATATGGAGAATAGTCACACCAATAGAATTGAATGTCCTTCAAGCCGTTTAAGGTCTTCCTATTTTAGACCGAGCAATGCTCATTCAAGTGCCTAGTTTAGATTAGTTTGGCACAATTAATTAAGGATACTTATCACTTGTTGGCATATCATATGGGAAAGTATACATTTCCTCGCTACTCAAAAAATGGATCAAAACATGTTAGGCTATATAATAACCTTTGGATTTAATAAAATATAGAGAAATGTTTAACCCCTTTCAGTCTTTTTTCCTTCAAATCGCCTATTCAAATTTTCATGGGTGGGTTTTTAATAGTTTGCAAATAATCAAATCTTGTTGCTCTCATACTTTATTTTTTCAAAAAATCATGCCTCGGAGAACTTGTTGCATAAGGTTCCTACAAGATGGTCGATGTAATATGGACAAACTCATTATTTATCCTCTGATATGCCCTTATTGACAATTTTTATTGTCTTTAAGATATTAAAACCATCTCAAAAATAAATAACACTAGGAAGCTTGTCTAAATAGATTTTTATGATCTATATATTATATAGAATGAATGATGTGTGCACCAATTATAGAAACACCAACTTTTCACATGTAAATATACCTTCAAGATAGCCTAGAACTCCAATGTTGTTGGAGATTTCAAGAGCTACTCTTTAGCAAGTTGAAGTCTCTCTCTCTCTCTCTCTC
Source organism: Pinus albicaulis (assembly GCA_034641835.2). Taxonomy (NCBI): domain Eukaryota; kingdom Viridiplantae; phylum Streptophyta; class Pinopsida; order Pinales; family Pinaceae; genus Pinus; species Pinus albicaulis. Next base: position 336,221,276 of record CM076584.1, read on the forward strand.
TCTCTCTCTCTCTCTCTCTCTCTCTCTCCCAATATCTATATATAATAGGGATCCAACAAGGGAGGTAGAAATACTCAAAGGATCTGGTTGTATTCTAGAACAAAAACTCAAAATATTTGAGAAGACAAGTGAAGAAAGACTAAACAACAAATTATATTTATCCTCTTTTTTATCTCTAGCACAATGAGAAAGGCACCATCCCCTCGATAAAAATATCCAGAGATAAAAAAGAGTCAAGGGTTATTTTTTAGGTCCGTCTTTAAAATTCATCAATTCCATGTTTTATGTATTTTCTAGTTCAAACTTATGATGTATATTCACTAGGTTTTCCTTCAAAAGGGGTTGTTAAATATTGCAAAATATGGATGTATGGACATGGAAGTTAGTGATGGAGTGCATTGTTGAAAAAGAAAAATTTACATTGTTGTTGGTAATTTTTATTTGTCATTTAGTATCAACTCTTTTTCTTCATTAGAATTAAGTCCATTTTTTACTGGAAGATAATTGAACTCATTGTTTTTTTCCAATATTTTGTAGTGTTAAAGTGAACTAATAACTGTGTTATTTTTTGGTATTCACTTCTGAAAGGAGGTACTCTTACTGTGATAAGTTTCAATTTTTTTTATTTGTTGGTTGTTGTCATGATTTGAGTGCGGACTTGTTAAATTCCAAATCGCATATCGCTTTAGGTGAAGGGGATATATATATATATTCCATGTGGTTCTCTGGAGATCCGTGTTACATTTGCAAAAAATTTTAGATATCCTTCACATATCTAAAATTTCTAATTTTGTATTTTAATATTTACGTGATAAAGGAAAGACAAAGGTCCCAATTATAAAAAGACAGCCAACAAAAACAACATTGATATTTTTATTTCATTCAACCTATAATATATTCCATCTATCTTCATCAATGCTCTTCTTCCATAAGCTATCCACTTATGACATTCCCTTTGCAATATTTGGTGCATTTGAGATTTATTGGTCATTTTTAGGTTATAAATGTCTTCGGATTTTCAAATATAATTAAATATTCAACTTAAGATATTGAGTCTGTTATACATAGCCATTTTTCCCTCCACCCACTTTTCGTCACTTCCATAACCATTAGGTAAGGACCTGTAGCTTCGATCATGTTTTACTTGTTTACTAAAATATTATTGGGAATTTAATTTATTGAAATTTTGTAGAACATACTTGTTTAGTCAATTTGATTGTCCCGAATTGATAGCATAACTTATCAACCGGGGCTTAGTAAATCGATGAGGGTATAGTTGCACTATGTATGCCTAAATATCCTTATTCTTATTTCATTGTTTTTCAATATTTTGTTGTGTTTTTTGAGTTTTGTTTTGTTTTAGGTTTTAGTATTCTAATCTATGTTCAAAAGGTGATATCAAATCTATGACAAAAAGGAAAGAAAGATAACCTTAAACTCAGACAAAGTATAATTGTAAATTCTGTCCTAATGATGAAAAACAAAGCATTCTAATGTTTGTGGATGTCCTATCTTGCAAATGAACATGAAATGTAACTCAAAACATTATAATTGAACTTAATCCTTTGGTTAGAAGTTTGTTGGAATAGTTTGTAGAAGAGATTGAGCTCCAATGTGATGAGGATCTTCCTAAAAAGCAGGCAGTGACTTAGAATATCGTAGTGCAATCCTATTCATATATTAGTGATATTTTTGGAGCACTTGAGAAGAAAAGTGCCACAATATGCTAAGGATTTCTATGAGCATTTAAACTTATTAAGTTGTTATAGCTAGGTCTCATTCATTAGTTAGAGTTGTATTGGAATAGTTCATTGAAAGAGACTTGATATAACAAAATAAGGATCTTCTACACAACGAGTAACCCACGAGTATTACAATTAGGTCTTTCCATGATTTAGAGATTTATTGGAGACAGTTTTTGAGAGAAAGTCTGCTTCTAACAATATGAGGATCTTCAATCCAACCTAATTAACTTAATCATCATACAACCAAATCTCATTAAGTCAATAGTGATATGTTGGAAAAGCTTTTAAGAAAAAAGAGTGGGCGTAGGGATAATGAAAATCTTTTAATCTAAATGACGAAAACTTAAAGTGTTGGTAGCTCAAGATGTCACAATGAAATCCATTCAATGAATAGTGATATATTGAAATTTTTTAATAAAGGACTAATTATAACATCATGAGGATCTATTAGGGCTGAACAAACCAAGCAAGACATGATACTTTGGAAGATACAAACTCAAAAAAGCTGTCTAAGTGAGAAATACAACAACACGGAGAATTAAAAGTTACTTATCTAGAAAGCACATGGAAGCCTCCTTTGATAGCGGGGAACCTCTGCTATCAAGTTAGCATGAAAATCCTTAACTCCTTAAGCTTGTCTTCAACACAACATCAAATTTATGCTCCTTCTTATTATCAAAAATACTTGAAAGCAGTATCACGATTTTGGCAAATAATAGTTAACTTGTTTTCCGGTATGACCGAGCTAAAATTTAAAAGACAAATTTTCAACCATAGATTTATCTTAGGCAGGGATTGTTGTAGAATGGAATTTGAGTAGTGCTACAATTACCAATAATAATGAGGAATTGAAGCGAAGCATTTTGATGGTTTCTCTCAAGATTTCTAATGCGGTTAGAGAGTTGAAGCATTGTTGTGCTTGAGCTCTCAAAAAATCCTATAGGGCAATAAATGATGGCCCTACGTTCCATTATCTCCAATGTTATTTTGCATCCATGATCCATTTTTTCCAATTAATAAATTGATCAATGCAAGGGAATTGGGCTCAATGGCCTCATCAATGAGAGGCATTGTTGAAAAATTCTATAAGATGTTTATGTAGTTTAGATTGTTGGGTTTTGTTTTTTAGGTAACAAAATTTAGACCCAGATTGAGATCTTATGCGGATATGAATTGGGGATGTTATTGTTAATACATATTGGTGGTCTTCCATTTGATATACATTTTTTAACCATGGAATAATGGATCCAAAATGAATTGTGACCTTAAAAATCGATACCTTTATATGGAGAATAGTCACACCAATAGAATTGAATGTCCTTCAGGCCGTTTAAGGTCTTCCTTTTTTAGACCTAACAATGCTCATTAAACTACCTAGTTTAGACTAGTTCGGCACAATTAATTAAGGATCCTTATGACTTGTTGGCATATCTAATGGGAAATTATACATTTTCTCGCTACTCAAAAAATGGATCAAAACATGTTAGGCTATATAATAACCTTTGGATTTAATAAAATATAGAGAAATGTTTAACCCCTTTTATTCTTTTTTCCTTCAAATCGCCTATTCAAATTTTCATGGGTGGGTTTTTTAATAGTTTGCAAATAATCAAATCTTGTTGCTCTCATACTTTATTTTTTCAAAAAAATCATGCCTCGGAGAACTTTATTGCATAAGGTTCCTACAAGATGATCGATATAATATGGACAAACTCATTATTTATCCCTCGATATGCCCTTATTGACATTTTTTTATTGTATTTAAGATATTAAAACCATCTCAAAAATAAATAACACTAGGAAGCTTGTCTAAATAGATTTTTATGATCTATATATTATATAGAATGAATGATGTGTGCACCAATTATAGAAACACCAACTTTTCACATGTAAATATACCTTCAAGATAGCCTAGAACTCCAATGTTGTTGGAGATTTCAAGAAACTACTCTTTAGCAAGTTGAAGTCTCTCTCTCTCTCTCTCTCTCTCTCTCTCTCTCTCTCTCTCTCCCAATATCTATATATAATAGGGATCCAACAAGGGAGGTAGAAATACTCAAAAGGATCCGGGTTTGTATTCTAGAACAAAAACTCAAAATATTTGAGAAGACAAGTGAAGAAAGACTAAACAACAAATTATATTTATCCTCTTTTTTTATCTCTAGCACAATGAGAAAGGCACCATCCCTCGATAAAAATATCCGGAGATAAAAATGAGTCGAAAGGGTTATTTTTTTAGATTAGTCTTTAAAATTCATCAATTCCATGTTTTATGTATTTTCTAGTTCAAACTTATGATGTATATTCACTAGGTTTTCCTTCAAAAGGGGGTTGTTAAATATTGCAAAATATGGATGTATGGACATGGAAGTTAGTGATGGAGTGCATTGTTGAAAAAGAAAAAATTTACATTGTTGTTGGTAATTTTTTATTTGTCATTTAGTATCAACTCTTTTTTCTTCATTAGAATTAAGTCCATTTTTCTACGGAAGATAATTGAACTCATTGTTTTTTTTCCAATATTTTGTAGTGTTAAAGTGAACTAATAAGCGTGTTATTGTTTGGTATTCACTTACTGAAAGGAGGTACTCTTATTTGTGATAAGTTTCAATTTTTTTTTATTTGTTGGTTGTTGTCATGTTTTGAGTACGGACTTGTTAAATTCCAAATCGCATATCGCTTTAGGTGAAGGGGATATATATATATATATATTCCATGTGGTTCTCTGGAGATCCGTGTTACATTTGCAAAAAAAATTTAGATATCCTTCACATATCTAAAATTTCTAATTTTGTATTTTAATATTTACGTGATAAAGGAAAGACAAAGGTCCCAATTATAAAAATACAGCCCAAACAAAAAAACAACATTGATATTTTTATTTCATTCAACCTATAATATATTCCATCTATCTTCATCAATGCTCTTCTTCCATAAGCTATCCACTTATGACATTCCCTTTGCAATATTTGGTGCATTTGAGATTTATTGGTCATTTTTAGGTTATAAATGTCTTTGGATTTTCAAATATAATTAAATATTCAACTTAAGATATTGAGTCCGTTATACATAGCCATTTTTCCCTCCACCCACTTTTTACGTCACTTCCATAACCATTAGGTAAGGACACGTAGCTTCGATCATGTTTTTACTTGTTTACTAAAATATTATTGGGAATTTAATTTATTGAAATTTGTAGAACATCTTGTTTAGTCAATTCGAGTGTCCCGAATTGATAGCATAACTTATCAACCGGGGCTTGTGAGCGATGAGGGTATAGTTGCACTATGTATGCCTAAATATCCTTATTCTTATTTCATTGTTTTCAATATTTTGTTGATGTTTTTTGAGTTTTGTTTTGTTTAGGTTTTAGTATTCTAATCTATGTTCAAAAGGTGATATCAAATCTATGACAAAAAGGAAAGAAAAGATAACCTTAAACTCACAACAAAGTGTAATTGTAAATTCTGTCCTAATGATGAAAAACAAAGCATTCTAATCTGTGGATGTCCTATCTTGCAAATGAACATGAAATGTAACTCAAAACATTATAATTGAACTTAATCCTTTGGTTAGAAGTTTGTTGGAATAGTTTGTAGAAGAGATTGAGCTCCAATGTGATGAGGATCTTCCTAAAAAGCAGGACAGTGACTTAGAATATCGTAGTGCAATCCTATTCATATATTAGTGATATTTTGGAACAGACTTGAGAAGAGAATTACTACAATATGCTAAGGATTTCTATGAGCATTTAAACTTATTAAGTTGTTATAGCTAGGTCTCATTCATTAGTTAGAGTTGTATTGGAATAGTTCATTGAAAGAGACTTGATATAACAAAATAAGGATCTTCTACACAACGAGGTAACCCACGGTATTACAATTAGGTCTTTCCATGATTTAGAGATTTATTGGGACAGTTTTGAGAGAAAGACTGCTTCTAACAATATGAGGATCTTCAATCCAACCTAATTAACTTAATCATCATACAACCAAATCTCATTAAGTCAATAGTGATATGTTGGAAAAGCTTTTAAGAAAAAGAGTGGGTCGTAGGATAATGAAAATCTTTTAATCTAAATGACGAAAACTTAAAGTGTTGGTAGCTCAAGATGTCACAATGAAATCCATTCAATGAATAGTGATATATTGAAATTTTTTAATAAAGGACTAATTATAACATCATGAGGATCTATTAGGTTTGAACAAACCAAGCAAGACATGATCTTTGGAAGATACAAACTCAAAAAAGCTGTCTAAGTGAGAAATACAACAACACGAAATTAAAAGTTACTTATCTAGAAAGCACATGGAAGCCTCCTTTGATAGCGGGGGAACCTCTGCTATCAAGTTAGCATGAAAATCCTTAACTCCTTAAGCTTGTCTTCAACACAACATCAAATTTATGCTCCTTCTTATTATCAAAAAATACTTTAGACAGCAGTATCACGGTTTTTGGCAAATAATAGTTAACTTGTTTTCTCAGTATGACCGAGCTAAAAATTTAAAAGACAAATTTTCAACCATAGATTTATCTTAGACAGGGATTGTTGTAGAATGGAATTTGAGTAGTGCTACAATTACCAATAATAATGAGGAAATTGAAGCGAAGCATTTTGATGGTTTCTCTCAAGATTTCTAATGCGGTTAGAGAGTTGAAGCATTGTTGTGCTTGAGCTCTCAAAAAATCCTATAGAGCAATAAATGATGGCCCTACGTTCCATTATCTCCAATGTTATTTTGCATCCATGATCCATTTTTTCCAATTAATAAATTGATCAATGCAAGGGAATTGGGCTCAATGGCCTCATCAATGAGAGGCATTGTTGAAAAATTCTATAAGATGTTTATGTAGTTTAGATTGTTGGGTTTTGTTTTTAGGTAACAAAATTTAGACCCAGTTGAGATCTTATGCAGATACGAATTGGGGATGTTATTGTTAATACATATTGGTGGTCTTCCATTTTATGTACATTTTTAACCATGGAATAACGGATCCAAAATGAATTATGACCTTAAACATCTATACCTTTATGTGGAGAATAGTCACACCAATAGAATTGAATGTCCTTCAGGTCGTTTAAGGTCTTCCTATTTTAGACCTAACAATGCTCATTCAACTGCCTAGTTTAGATTAGTTCGACACAATTAATTAAGGATCCTTATGACTTGTTGGCATATCTGATGGGAAAGTATACATTTTCTCGCTACTCAAAAAAATGGATCAAAACATGTTAGGCTATATAATAACCTTTGGATTTAATAAAATATAGAGAAATGTTTAACCCCTTTCAGAGTCTTTTTTCCTTCAAATCGCCTATTCAAATTTTCATGGGTGGGTTTTTAATAGTTTGCAAATAATCAAATCTTGTTGCTCTCATACTTTATTTTTTCAAAAAAATCATGCCTCGGAGAACTTCATTGCATAAGGTTCCTACAAGATGAGTCGATATAATATGGATAAACTCATTATTTATCTCTCGATATGCCCTTATTGACATTTTTTTATTGTCTTTAAGATATTAAAACCATCTCAAAAATAAATAACACTAGGAAAGCTTGTCTAAATAGATTTTTATGATCTATATATTATATAGAATGAATGATGTGTGCACCAATTATAGAAACACCTAACTTTTTCACATGTAAATATACCTTCAAGATAGCCTAGAACTCCAATGTTGTTGGAGATTTCAAGAGCTACTCTTTAGCAAGTTGAAAGTCTCTCTCTCTCTCTCTCTCTCTCTCTCTCTCTCTCTCTCTCCCAATATCTATATATAATAGGGATCCAACAAGGGAGGTAGAAATACTCAAAAGGATCTGGGTTTGTATTCTCTAGAACAAAAACTCAAAATATTTGAGAAGACAAGTGAAAGAAAGACTAAACAACAAATTATATTTATCCTCTTTTTTTATCTCTAGCACAATGAGAAAGGCACCATCCCCTCGATAAAAATATCCGAGATAAAAATGAGTCAAGGGTTATTTTTTGAGATTAGTCTTTAAAATTCATCAATTCCATGTTTTATGTATTTTCTAGTTCAAACTTATGATGTATATTCACTAGGTTTTCCTTCAAAAGGGGTTGTTAAATACTGCAAAATATGGATGTATGGACATGGAAGTTAGTGATGGAGTGCATTGTTGAAAAAACAAAATTTACATTGTTGTTGGTCATTTTTATTTGTAATTTAGTATCAACTCTTTTTTCTTCATTAGAATTAAGTCCATTTTTCATTTGGAAGATAATTGAACTCATTGTTTTTTTTCCAATATTTTGTAGTGTTAAAGTGAACTAATAATCGTGTTATTGTTTGGTATTCACTTCGAAAGGAGGTACTCTTCTTTGTGATAAGTTTCAATTTTTTTTTATTTGTTGGTTGTTGTCATGTTTTGAGTATCGCGGACTTGTTAAATTCCAAATCGCATATCGCTTTAGGTGAAGGGGATATATATATATATATTCCATGTGGTTCTCTGGAGATCCGTGTTACATTTGCAAAAAAAATTTAGATATCCTTCACATATCTAAAATTTCTAATTTTGTATTTTTAATATTTACGTGATAAAGGAAAGACAAAGGTCCCAATTATAAAAATACGATAACAAAAAAACAACATTGATATTTTTATTTCATTCAACCTATAATATATTCCATCTATCTTCATCAATGCTCTTCTTTCCATAAGCTATCCACTTATGACATTCCCTTTGCAATATTTGGTGCATTTGAGATTTATTGGTCATTTTTAGGTTATAAATGTCTTGGGATTTTCAAATATAATTAAATATTCAACTTAAGATATTGAGTCCGTTATACATAGCCATTTTTCCCTCCACCCACTTTTCGTCACTTCCATAACCATTAGGTAAGGACACGTAGCTTCGATCATGTTTTTACTTGTTTACTAAAAATATTATTGGGAATTTAATTTATTGAAATTTGTAGAACATACTTGTTTAGTCAATTCGATTGTCACGAATTGATAGCATAACTTATCAACCAGGGGCTTTAGTAAGCGATGAGGGTATAGTTGCACTATGTATGCCTAAATATCCTTATTCTTATTTCATTGTTTTCAATATTTTGTTGATGTTTTTTGAGTTTTGTTTTGTTTTAGGTTTTAGTATTCTAATCTATGTTCAAAAGGTGATATCAAATCTATGACAAAAAGGAAAGAAAAGATAACCTTAAACTCACAACAAAGTGTAATTGTAAATTCATGTCCTAATGATGAAAAACAAAGCATTCTAATGCTTTGTGGATGTCCTATCTTGCAAATGAACATGAAATGTAACTCAAAACATTATAATTGAACTTAATCCTTTGGTTAGAAGTTTGTTGGAATAGTTTGTAGAAGAGATTGAGCTCCAATGTGATGAGGATCTTCCTAAAAAGAAATGCAGTGACTTAGAATATCGATAGTGCAATCCTATTCATATATTAGTGATATTTTGGAACGAGCTTGAGAAGAGAATTGCTACAATATGCTAAGGATTTTCTATGAGCATTTAAACTTATTAAGTTGTTATAGCTAGAGTCTCATTCATTAGTTAGAGTTGTATTGGAATAGTTCATTGAAAGAGACTTGATATAACAAAATAAGGATCTTCTACACAACGAGGTAACCCATGTATTACAATTAGGTCTTTCCATGATTTAGAGATTTATTGGGACAGTTTTGAGAGAAAGACTGCTTCTAACAATATGAGGATCTTCAATCCAACCTAATTAACTTAATCATCATACAACCAAATCTCATTAAGTCAATAGTGATATGTTGGAAAAGCTTTTTAAGAAAAAGAGTGGGTTTGTAGGATAATGAAAATCTTTTAATCTAAATGACAGAAAACTTAAAGTGTTGGTAGCTCAAGATGTCACAATGAAATCCATTCAATGAATAGTGATATATTGAAATTTTTTAATAAAGGACTAATTATAACATCATGAGGATCTATTAGCTGAACAAACCAAGCAAGACATGATCTTGGAAGATACAAACTCAAAAAAGCTGCTCTAAGTGAGAAATACAACAACACGGAGAATTAAAAGTTACTTATCTAGAAAGCACATGGAAGCCTCCTTTGATAGCGGGGGAACCTCTGCTATCAAGTTAGCATGAAAATCCTTAACTCCTTAAGCTTGTCTTCAACACAACATCAAATTTATGCTCCTTCTTATTATCAAAAAATACTTTCGAAACAGTATCACAGTTTTTGGCAAATAATAGTTAACTTGTTTTCTCAGTATGACTAGCTAAAAATTTAAAAGACAAATTTTCAACCATAGATTTATCTTAGACAGGGATTGTTGTAGAATGGAATTTGAGTAGTGCTACAATTACCAATAATAATGAGGAATTGAAGCGAAGCATTTTGATGGTTTCTCTCAAGATTTCTAATGGGTTTAGAGAGTTGAAGCATTGTTGTGCTTGAGCTCTCAAAAAATCCTATAGAGCAATAAATGATGGCCCTGTTCCATTATCTCCAATGTTATTTTGCATCCATGATCCATTTTTTCCAATTAATAAATTGATCAATGCAAGGAATTGGGGCTCAATGGCCTCATCAATGAGAGGCATTGTTGAAAAATTCTATAAGATGTTTATGTAGTTTAGATTGTTGGGTTTTGTTTTTGAGGTAACAAAATTTAGACCCGATTGAGATCTTATGCGGATATGAATTGGGGATGTTATTGTTAATACATATTGGTGGTCTTCCATTTGATATACATTTTTAACTATGGAATAATGGATCCAAAATGAATTGTGACCTTAAAAATCGATACCTTTATATGGAGAATAGTCACACCAATAGAATTGAATGTCCTTCAAAGCCAGATTTAAGGTCTTCCTATTTTAGACCTAACAATGCTCATTAAACTACCTAGTTTAGACTAGTTCGGCACAATTAATTAAGGATCCTTATGACTTGTTGGCATATCTAATGGGAAATTATACATTTTCTCGCTACTCAAAAAATGGATCAAAACATGTCAGGCTATATAATAACCTTTGGATTTAATAAAATATAGAGAATGTTTAACCCCTTTCAGATCTTTTTTCCTTCAAATCGCCTATTCAAATTTTCATGGGTGGGTTTTTAATAGTTTGCAAATAATCAAATCTTGTTGCTCTCATACTTTATTTTTCAAAAAAATCATGCCTCGGAGAACTTGTTGCATAAGGTTCCTACAAGATGATCGATGATAATATGGACAAACTCATTATTTATCCTCCCTCGATATGCCCTTATTGACATTTTTTTATTGTCTTTAAGATATTAAAACCATCTCAAAAATAAATAACACTAGGAAGCTTGTCTAAAAGTAGATTTTTATGATCTATATATTATATAGAATGAATGATGTGTGCACTCAATTATAGAAACACCAACTTTTCACATGTAAATATACCTTCAAGATAGCCTAGAACTCCAATGTTGTTGGAGATTTCAAAGAGCTACTCTTTAGCAAGTTGAAGTCTCTCTCTCTCTCTCTCTCTCTCTCTCTCTCTCTCTCTCTCTCTCTCTCTCTCTCCCAATATCTATATATAATAGGGATCCAACAAGGGAGGTAGAAATACTCAAAAGGATCTGGGTTGTATTCTAGAACAAAAACTCAAAATATTTGAGAAGACAAGTGAAGAGAAAGACTAAACAACAAATTATATTTATCCTCTTTTTTATCTCTAGCACAATGAGAAAGGCACCATCCCCTCGATAAAAAATATCCGAGATAAAAATGAGTCAAGGGTTATTTTTTTAGATCAGTCTTTAAAATTCATCAATTCCATGTTTTATGTATTTTCTAGTTCAAACTTATGATGTATATTCACTAGGTTTTCCTTCAAAAGGGGGTTGTTAAATATTGCAAAATATGGATGTATGGACATGGAAGTTAGTGATGGAGTACATTGTTGAAAAAGAAAAGAAATTTACATTGTTGTTGGTAATTTTTATTTGTCATTTAGTATCAACTCTTTTTTCTTCATTAGAATTAAGTCCATTTTTCTATCGGGAAGATAATTGAACTCATTGTTTTTTTTCCAATATTTTGTAGTGTTAAAGTGAACTAATAAGCGTGTTATTGTTTGGGTATTCACTTACGAAAGGAGGTACTCTTCTTTCGTGATAAGTTTCAATTTTTTTTTATTTGTTGGTTGTTGTCATGTTTTGAGTGCGGACTTGTTAAATTCCAAATCGCATATCGCTTTAGGTGAAGGGGATATATATATATATATTCCATGTGGTTCTCTGGAGATCCGTGTTACATTTTGCAAAAAAAATTTAGATATCCTTCACATATCTAAAATTTCCTAATTTTGTATTTTAATATTTACGTGATAAAGGAAAGACAAAGGTCCCAATTATAAAAAGACAGTAACAAAAACAACATTGATATTTTTATTTCATTCAACCTATAATATATTCCATCTATCTTCATCAATGCTCTTCTTCCATAAGCTATCCACTTATGACATTCCCTTTTACAATATTTGGTGCATTTGAGATTTGTGGTCATTTTTAGGTTATAAATGTCTCGATTTTCAAATATAATTAAATATTCAACTTAAGATATTGAGTCTCATTATACATAGCCATTTTTCCCTCCACCCACTTTTTCGTCACTTCCATAACCATTAGGTAAGGACACGTAGCTTCGATCATGTTTTACTTGTTTACTAAAATATTATTGGGAATTTAATTTATTGAAATTTGTAGAACATCTTGTTTAGTCAATTCGATTGTCTCGAAATTGATAGCATAACTTATCAACCAGTGCTTGTAAACTGATGAGGTATAGTTGCACTATGTATGCCTAAATATCCTTATTCTTATTTCATTGTTTTCAATATTTTGTTGATGTTTTTGAGTTTTGTTTTGTTTGAGCTTAAGTATGTTATTCTATGTTAAAAGTATGACATCAAATATATGACAAAAAGGAAAGAAAAGAGAACCTTAGACTCAAAATAGAGTGTAATTGTAAATTCTGTTCCTAATGATGAAAAACAAAGCATTCTAATCCATGGATGTCCTAATTTGCAAATGAACATGAAATGTAACTCAAGACATTATAATTCAACCTAATCATTTGGTTAGAGGTTTGTTGGAATAGTTTGTAGAAGAGATTGAACTCCAATGTGATGAGGATCTTCCTAAAAACAGACAGTAACTTAGAATATTGTAGTGCAATCCTATTCATATATTAGAGATATTTTGGAACAGCTTGAGAAGAAAATTGCTACAATATGCTAAGGATTTCATACATTTAAACTTATTAAGTTGTTATATTTAGGTCTCATTCATATTAGTTAGAGTTGTATTGAATAATTATTGAAAGAGACTTGATATATGAAGGAGACTTGATATACCAAAATAAGGATCTTCTACACAATGTGCAACTCATACGTATTACAATTAGGTCTTTCCATGATTTAGAGATAAAGTTATTGGGACAGCTTTGAGAGAAGACTCAGTTTCTACTTCACAATATGAGGATCTTCAATCCAACCCACTAACTTAATCATCATACAACCAAATCTCATTAAGTCAATAGTGATATGTTGGAAAAGCTTTTAAGAAAAAGAGTGGTTGTAGGATAATGAAAATCTTTTAATCTAAATGACAGAAACTTAAAGTGTTGGTAGCTCAAGATGTCACAATGAAATCCATTCAATGAATAGTGATATATTGAAATTTTTTTAATAAAGGACTAATTATAACATCATGAGGATCTATTAGCTGAACAAACCAAGCAAGACATGATACTGGAAGATACAAACTCAAAAAATTGTCTAAGTGAGAAATACAACAACACAGAATTAAAAGTTACTTATCTAGAAAGCACATGGAAGCCTCCTTTGATAGCGGGGAACCTCTGCTATCAAGTTAGCATGAAAATCCTTAACTCCTTAAGCTTGTCTTCAACACAACATCAAATTTATGCTCCTTCTTATTATCAAAAATACTTCGGAACAGAGTATCACAGTTTTGGCAAATAATAGTTAACTTGTTTTCTCAGTATGACCGAGCTAAAATTTATAGGCAATTACATAACTGAAATTGAATAAAAGTAGGCACAGGTGTTTTCTAAAGTCCAAATCAAACTAAAACTCTTTGATAGGACTCGTGATTTGATGAAAACAAATCAAGATTCCTTATCCTTATAGAAATCTGCTTCTTGAACTCTTGGTTTAACCACGTGCACAAGCATCTCCAGATTTTGATTCAGCCTTCGTGGATGACAAGGAACAATGTAGGAAAGATTTAGAATATGACCATATACTCATTTTCTTAATATGACACCTGTAATATGTTAAAACACCAAAATGTCTACAGAATGTATAATTGGCTACAGAATGACTGCATTCTGTATCTAAAACTACTCAAAAATCATTAAGACAACATAACCAAAAAAGTACAACAAGTTAGTCATTGCATGTATTCCTTAAGTGATTTTAATCATTCTTATTGATCTTTTAGTTATATAAATGACAAAAGGAATGATAAGATAAAGAGGATTTTGAAAAAGGAGAAGACACTTTTAGGGCTCAACATACCCCCACTGCAAAAATTTTGCATGTCTTCATGCAATTTCATTCCATTTGTACTGATAACTCTGCAAGAACATCTAATCTTCTTTTCCTGCTTCTTCTGGTAGTTAATGCCATCTTGGGTTTCCTCATGAGTGTTTTTAACTTCAGATTAATAAGTGCCCTGTTCAATTTCCTGTTCCTTTTCTTCAACTTCTTGTTTGCTTTATATAATCCTTCCATTTTCTGAGAGAGAGTACTATTAATGCTACTTTTCAATTTAACTTGCTCCCTTAGAATTTCATTTTCATTCTTAATATGGTTATTCAGTATCTCCAATTCATAATTGTCTCTTTTTAATTTTAAAATTGAAGGTTCTTGTGGACTGGGGGACCTTTCTCTGTTCTCTGAGGCTTTTCTCTCTAATAATTCCACATGGTCATAAAATTGCTGCTGAGTTGGATCTACATTTGGGGTTCTTCTACCAGAGTTTTTTTCATATTGGTATACAAGAGATTTGTCAACTGGGGTCTGAACTAGAACTTCTTCTTCTTGAATGTTTATGATTTTAGTTCCTTTAATGTGTGTCTTTTTCATCATACCCTTAAGCCTGGAACTTCTTCTTAATTTGGGTGGATTTTCATCTTTTACATCATCTTCTTCAACACATTCATTTGTTAACTCCTCTTTCCTTTTATTCTTGAGTTGTTTCCTCATTTTTACCAATTTCTCAAAGATTATTTCATTATTGTCTTCTTGTGTTGATACACTAGGCTTGATTTCAACAGTTTTAACATCTTTTCCTCTCCTACTTCTTCTCACAGGTTTTTATTTAGACAATGTTTCTCTAGGTTCTTCAAAATGGTTCCTTAAGAGGAATTCATCCCAATTATCTCCTATCTTCTTCAAATGAAACTAAATTAACATTTTTATTAAGCCATGATGATGTAGGGTAGTCTCTAAGAATTGAAGCCTTTTCTGGACATTTGAAGACATTCTTTTCAAACTATTAAGTAGGAAAAAGGGCAAATTTATTTCTTCATCTAGAAAATTCATCATGAGCCTAATGTGATAAACATACAAAGTACCAGATCTGCCTTCACAAGTTATGAACTTTTGTAAGATTAATAGCATATTCCTCCATTTATTCTTCAAAGCTGAACTAGGAATGCCTTTCTTAAACACTGTAGTGTCCATACATGGGTTT
This sequence comes from Pinus albicaulis, assembly GCA_034641835.2. Classification (NCBI taxonomy): domain Eukaryota; kingdom Viridiplantae; phylum Streptophyta; class Pinopsida; order Pinales; family Pinaceae; genus Pinus; species Pinus albicaulis. Next base: position 336,236,760 of record CM076584.1, read on the forward strand.
TTCAACATTTGTCTCCAAGCCTCATTGTGAAATTCTTTGGTTTTAAACCATTGTTCTCCCTGCCTTGGTAGATATTTTGCTTCTGCTATGAAAGACTCTGTGATGGAGAATTTGATATCCCCAATCTCCACTTCTTCTCCATTGAATGATCTGGAAAATGACTTTGTGATTTCTTTATGAAATCCATTAAATTTCTCTATAAAACTTAGCCATCCAGCTTGTTGCAATAACCTTTTGATCTGAGGGTATCCTTCCAAATACTTAGTTCCAATTTGCTCTGACCTGACAATAAGCGCCATTTATTCTTGATGAAAATTGCTTCCTTTCTCTAGCTTCAATTCACTGCTCTGTTCCTATTTTTAAAGCAAAAGCAACTATGAACAGTTGTCTTGCCCTAAAGTGACTTCCCTGCAGATGAGGGTTTGGCTATAGAAGAAATAGCAGTGAGTGGGAGTGAACGGAACAGGGTAGTGATAAATCATGAAGGATAATCGGGTATAAGATTTTTTCATGGAATGAATGACCGCGAAGAAATCTTTATCAGGATTTCAAAAGTCATCAATGAATGCTCTGGTCTGATGACGTGACCCAATAGGTCACTTCTAGGTCTTAACTGTTATCTTTCAATTAATGATAATTTGGTATGGAATAGGGTAAAAGAGATTTGGTCAAGGAATGTTTCTGATAGGGTTTTGATCAATTCAAATCATAAAATAACTTAGGAAAACATATGACCTGACCATATTAGACCTTTAATGACTTGCTATCAAAATAATTTCATGCAATTTTACCTTAGCCCTTTTTGAATTTTTGTTGCTTTGATGTGCTTTGTCTTTCATATGAATAATATTGATCTCTTAGGCTTTATAACCTTCTTTGACTTATCCTCTGTTTGCTGGAGTAAATTTTGCAGAATCAATTGGCTGCAGAATGGATCTGGCTGCAGAACAGGTAGCTACAGAATGTACCTGTAAAAACTATGAAATATAAAATGGAATGAAGTGAAATGTGGATGGAATGAAGTATGGAATGGAATGAGATGGATTATGAAATGGAATGAAATATGGATAAAGTGAGACATGGATGGGATGAATGAAATGGACCATGAATGTGTAAAGTGAATCTGCAACTTATGGTTTTATGATACTTAATTGCAGAGAAGAATAAGTTTTGAAAACAAATCATTGATTGGCATGTTTATACCGAAAATCTAAGGTGAAAATCAAAGTTCCTCTGACACTTTATATATTTTATATTTTTTTTTTATATATTGAAGAAGAATATAATTAAGTTCGTGAAGAAGAAGGATTCTTCTTCGCTAACTTCATATCAGTGTTATCTTGGAATTTCTTGACAAATTCCTCTCTTGAAAGTGGCTTATGATACAATTTCAGTTTGTGTCCATTTACAACAAAGGCTACCTTTCCTTCATCTATTGTCCTAATTTTTATTGCTCCATTTTCAAATATTTTCACAATCTCATATGGCCCAAGACAATGAGTCTGAAATTTAGCTGAAAAATCCTTGAACTTTGAATCAAATAAGAGAGCCCAGTCACCTTCTTTAAATTTTTTTTCCTTGATGGTCTTAACATGCCATCTAGTCCTTTGTTGTTGGACTATGCTTGTTCTCTGGACTGCATCTCTTCTGATCTCGTCCAATTCATTAATTTTCTCCAATCTGTGCTTCTGTGCTTCTGTTAGATCAATTCCTACCTGGATTGCCATTTTAAAAGTCTATATCTGGAATTCTATGGGAAACACGACTTGTTTTCCATAAACAAGTTCATAAGGAGTATGACCTATTGTGTTTCTCCACATAGTCCTATAGGCCCACAAGGCTTCAGGAAGCCTTTCTACCCAATCTCTCCTGTGTAAATGAACAGTCTTTGTTAGGATCCCTTCAATGACTTTATTGGTAGATTCCGCTTGCCTAGTTGCTTGTGGATGGTAGGGAGTAGATTTTCTGTGTCTATTTTTGTACTTTTCTACCATTTTCTCCATTAGCTTTGATGTGAATTGAGCTCTTTGATCTATAAAAATTTCTCTTGGAGCACCAAAATGAGTAAAAATATCCTCAAAAAGAAAATTGACTACAGATGCTTTAGTAGCAGAAAGTAATGGTTTGGCCTCTACCCATTTGGTAACATAATCAGTGCAAACTAATATATATTTTTTTGTCTTGATGGAGGATTAATAGGTCCTACAAAATCGAAAGCCCATCTCTCAAAGGGTTCAATGTGTACCTATGGTTGTAGTGGCATTTCACCTAAAGGAGAATATTTCCCTACCCTTTGTCAATTTTCACACCTTTTAACATACTCTTTAGCATCCTTAAAGAGGGATGGCTAATAATATCCTAAATGAAGGATTTTATAGGCTATCCTTTTATCAGCAAAGTTACCACCACATGGTTCATCATGACATGCCTTGAGGATCTCAGACATCTCATCTTCTGATGATGAAATCTGGACCTGTTTTGTATAACTCATTAGCAACCCATGAATATTTTGCACTATCATAAATGATCTTTCTTTTATCTCTTGTATTCATAATTGAAGGAAATTTTCCTAAAACTAGATAGTTAGCGATATTAGCAAACCAAGGAGTTTGAGTGGTAATTGCAAAGAGATATTCACCAGGGAAATTATCTTCAACTAGAGTACTGTCTTTAATGTTTTGGAGTCTAGATAGGAAATTAGCTAATCTATTTTTTTTCTAGGCCTATATAGAATAGTGATGTTAAAATCTTGTAAAAGAAATAACCATCTTATGACTCTGCCATTAGTAATTGATTTGTTCATTAGGTACCTAATTGCAGAGTGATCTGTGTGAAAAAAAGTTTCATAGCCTGTTATATAGTGTCCAAATTTATTTATGGCATGAAAAACAGCTAAGAACTCTTTTTCAGTTACAGCATAATTCAACTCGGAAGGAGTCAAATTTTTACTTGTATAGTAAATGGCATAAGGAATCAGGTATTTTTGTCCCAATACAGCTCCCAAAGCTGTATCTGAGGCATCTGTTGAAATATGAAAAGGTAATTTCCAGTTAGGTCCCCTTAAAATAGGTGCTTCAAAGATTTTTGTTTTCAGGGTTTTAAAAGCTAACTGGCAGTCAGAAGTCCAATTGAATTCACAGTTCTTGGTAAGTAATTTGAAAAGTGGAGATGCCATCTTGGTGTAGTTTTCTATGAATCCCCTATAATACCCTGTAAATCATAGAAAACTCCTAACATCGTTTTTACAACTTGGAACTAGTAGTCTGGAGATGACTTCAACTTTTGACTTATCAACTTTGATTCCCTCTCCTAAAATGTGATGTCCTAGAACATTCCCTTCAGTAAACATCATAAAACACTTTTCATGACTTAATGAAAGATTTTCTTCTTCACATCTCTTTAGAACTTTTTCCAAGTTTGCTAAGGCCTCTTCAAATGTGTTTCCATAGATTGTGTAGTCATCCATATATACCTCTACAAAGTCATGTATTAGATCTGAAAAGATTCCTAATACTACCCTTTGGAATGTTGCAGGTGCATTGCATAATCCAAATGGAAATACTTGGTAGGCATAGGTACCCCAAGGACAGGTAAATGTGGTCTTGTCTTGATCCTCAAGTGCTACTTGGATTTGGTTATAGCCACTGAACCCATCCAAAAATTAAAACTACTTCTTGCCTGCTAATGTGTCTAACACCTAATCTATGAAAGGTAAGGGAAAATGGTCTTTAAGAGTAGCTTTGTTTGGTTCTTGGTAGTCAATACATACCCTCCATTTTACATTCTTCTTGGGTACAATCACCAAAGGAGAGACCCACTGACTATCTGAAATGGGATAAATAAAATTGACATTTAACAATTTCTGCAATTCTTCTTTAGCAATCTCTTTAAAGTTTGGATTCATCCTTCTCTGAGGTTGTCTGATTGGCTTACAATTTTCCTCTATATATATATGATGAGTGAAATTCTTAGGATTGATCCCTTTCATGTCAGTGTACTCTCAAGCATATGCAGAAGAGTGTCTTTGTAATGTTTTGACTACCTTTTCTTGTTGAAACTTCTCTCAATTTTTGTTTCTGTTTAAGGTCTTTCCTAGGAATATTTCAATTGTAGAGCTGCCAAATTATTCCATTGAATAGAGAGACATTTGTCTTGATGATAAGAACTTAATGTTAGATTCTTCCTGAAATTGTTCATATTTAAATTCTGAAGAAGATTCATAATTTTCCAAAGTTTTCAGAATTTGACTATCTTCACTAATTTCTGAAATAGTGAAGAGAGGTTGTATATCTTCTTCATCATAAATCCATTGAGTATCATCTAATTCTTTGATTGTTCTAGCTGGGGGATACAAGGTAAATTTCTTGGTTGAACTTCCATCAGAGATGTACATATCACTAGATCTACAGCTAATAAAAGCATTAGCTATAGCTAACCAAGGTCTTCCTAATATAATAGGATGTCCTCATATATCATTTTTAGGAGTTAGGATCATGAAATCCATAGGATACTCCCAAGAATCTAAGGACACTGGAATGTCTTCTATTATCCCATCTAGTTTGATCATAGATCTATCTGCTAATTGTAGCAGTGTGGGTGTAAAAAGAATATTAGGAAGTTTTAGTTTTTCCATGATTTGCCTACTCATGATGTTGATTTCTGCTCCTAAATCAATGAGTGTGTTCTAGATTTCAATTCCATTGATGTGTATTCTAAAAATTGGATTTCCTGGGTCTAGATAATTTGGAATGGAAATCTTACCCATCATTATATCTGCTATTTTTCCTACCATTTGTATTTTCTTTGTCTCTTTCTTTCTTTTTCCTGTTTATTCATACTCAACTACCTTATTGTTTTTGCTAAGATTGGGATTTCCTTGATATCTTGTAATAATGGAATCTTAATACAAACATTCCTTAATTCATCTAGGAGATCATAATTAGGCATCATTATTTGTTTCTCTACACCCCTATCAATTTGTAATATTTCTGGAAAAGGAGGTGTAGAAGTAGATGTTGATGGCTGATCTAATATAGGAGTTGAAATTATTGGCTCTTTCTATTTTTATTTTTCAATGTTTTGGTCTTGAAAAGATGTGCTTTCCTCAAGAATTTTATTTACCCGTAGAGAATCTTCCTCAGAATTTTTTTTCTCTTGTATAATTACAGAAGGTTTCTTCTTTTCAAGTATTCTTCCAAACCTAAGCTGAACATCATTAAGGTCTAAAGGAGTAATCAAATAGGTTGGAAATTTTTGACCTTCTATCATATATGTATTCTGAGGATTTTTTTTGTTGGGGTTTGGTATAGGCTGGGCAGGAAATTGATTTTATTTTTGAGGAAATAGTAATGGAAGTGGTTGATTTTGATTTTGGTTTTGATGTTGTGGATTTTGTTGAGAATTTTGTCATGGAGGAAATTTTGAATATGTTGGATATAAGCAATAAGAAGGTGGATATTGATAATACTCGGAGAACCTTCCATATGGATTTTGTGTTCCTTATGCCCAAGGTTGAGATTGATTTTGGAATTGGGGCCAAGGCTATTGCCAAGAGTTCCAATTTGGTGGGGGTTGATTGTTCATTTTATTATTAAACCCTTGTGTCTGAGGTCCCTGCCAAGGTCTTCTAGAGTCAAATTTAAGAGATTCTGTGAAATTTGTGGGTGTTTCTTCTTGAAAGACTGCCTTAAGACCAGGGAGTGAAGGAAAACTCTTGGTCTCATGTTTTTCTGAACAAATTACACAATTCTCTATTATTTTTGCATCTAAAGGACACTCTCTCAAGGCATGATTCTTCCTTCATTTGGGACAAAATATTTCTAAGGCATCAGTTTCAGCTTTTTTCTTGTTTTGGAACTTAAGGGTGTCTATTTGTGCACTAATACTCCCTAGAATGTCAGATTTGAATTCATCAATCATATTACCTATTTCTGCCCTACTTACTGTTCTAGCTGCAGATTTACTTGCCCTTGCAAGAGCAGGGTCTCTTGGTACTTTTAGAGTTTTAAATTTTCCTCTTGAAAGATTGATATATAACTCAGCTATATCAGGTAATGGAACCTGATATATTTCCCCTTTTCCATCATATTAAGGATATCTATCCATTCATCCCTAATTGCTTTCAACAAGAGAGCCTTCAAAGTTTCTTGATCTAAGGTTTCCATTTTTTCCCTCTTAATGTTATAATTGAATCTTTCCAACAAATCTTCTAGATTTTCATCCTCTATTTGCATCATCTTGAACACTTCTTTCTTATGATTGACTGGTATACAGTAATCCAAGTATCTATCTAGAAATTCTTTTCTCATTTTTTCCCATGTCCTAATAGACCTATTGATTAAACTCATAAACCATTTTAATGCTGCTCCTTTCAATGTTGAAGGGAACATTTTAAGTTTCTGAGCATCTTGTAGATAATCATAGTTGCTACATAGAACTTAAAATTCAAATAAGAAGGTTTCAGGATCCTCACTTTTTAGTCCATGAAAGTTTGGAAGAATAGAAGGTGAGATTTTTTTCATAGTTGCATTAGTCTCTTCATCTACTATAGGGAATCCAAAAGGACTTCCAGTTCCCCTTCTACCTCTACCTCCTTCTGCATTTCCTCTTCCTTCTACATTTCCTCTACCTCTTCCTCTATTTCCTCCTCTATCTCCTCTTCCTCTACCTCCTCCAAATAATGTATGTTCTCCATTGAAGATTTCTCCTTCCCCTTCTTCCGCCATGATAGAATCTTCTAAATTGATATAGGGTTTAGTTGGAAGAGCTAGTTTTTCTACTAGTTCTTCTATTAAGGGTATATTGAAGAAATGGTCCTCTTCTTCCTCTTCATGAGGGATTTGTAACTCTTCTACTGGAATGTATTCTCCTATGGAAGTGAAAAAGGTTACCCCTTTTGTAGGAGTCCTTGGATCTTCTTCCTCCAGAATTGCTTCAGTGGATGAAGTGGGAGATATTCCTGTTGGGATATCTGATCTTGAGACTTCTGGAAGCCTATGAACAGTATAGTATGGAATGCGAGTTTGGGTTGGAGGTGTGCTACTTCTTGGTCTTGGTGGAGTGAGTGGAGTTGTGGGAATTAAACTTCTACCTCTTACAAATCTACCCCTAGAATCTCTTTCTCTATGCATATCATTATTTTTTGGAAATAGGAAATAAAGCTACCTAGTTATACCTCCTCGGCAATGGCACCAAAATGTTTAGTAAATTCACTATCCTGAATTGATAGCATAAATTATCGACCATGGCTTGTAAACTGATGAGGTATAGTTGTACTATATATGCCTAAATATCCTTATTCTTATTTCATTGCTTTCAATATTTTGTTGATGTTTTTTAGTTTTGTTTTGTTTAGGTTTTAGTATGCTAATATATGTTCAAAAGGTGATATCAAATCTATGACAAAAAGGAAAGAAAAGATAACCTTAAACTCACAACTAAGTGTAATTGTAAATTTTTTCCTAATGATGAAAAATAGAGCATTCTAATCCATGGATGTCCTATCTTGCAAATGAACATGAGATGTAACTCAAGAAATTATAATTCAACCTAATCCTTTGGTTAGAAGTTTGTTGGAATAGTTTGTAGAAGAGATTGAAATCCAATGTGATGAGGATCTTCCTAAAAACAGATAGTGACTTAGAATATTGTAGTGCAATCCTATTTATATATTAGTGATATTTTGGAACAACTTGAGAAGAGAATTGCCACAATATGCTAAGAATTTCTATGAACATTTAAAATTCTTAAGTTGTTATAGCTAGGTCTCATTCATTAGTTAGAGTTGTATTGAAATAGTTCATTGAAGGAGACTTGATATAACAAAATAGGGTTCTTCTACACAACAGGTAACCCACAGTATTATAATTAGGTCTTTCTATGATTTAGAGATTTATTGGGATAGTTTTGAGAGAAGACTGCTTGTAACAATATGAGGATCTTCAATCCAGCCTAATTAACTTAATCATCATACAACCAAATCTCATTCAGTCAATAGTGATATGTTGGAAAAGCTTTTAAGAAAAATAATGGCTGTAGGATAATGAAAATATTTTAATCTAAATGATAGAAACTTAAAGTGCTGGTAACTCAAGATGTCACAACAAAATCTATTCAATAAATAGTGATATATTGGAAATTTTTTAAGAAAGGATGAATTATAACATCATGAGGATCTGTTAGTTGAACAAACCAAGCAAGACATAATACTGGAAGATACAAACTCAGAAAACTATCTAAGTGAGAAATACAACAACACAGAATTAAAATTTACTTATCTAGAAAGCACATGGAAGCCTCCTTAGATTGCATGGGCCCTCTGCTATCAAGTTAGCATGAAAATCCTTAACTCCTTAAGCTTGAATTCAACACAACATCAAAGTTATGATCCTTCTTATTATCAAAAATACTTCGAAACAGAGTATCACAGTTTTGGCAAATAATAGTTAACTTGTTGGTATGACCGAGCTAAAATTTACAGGCAATTACATAACTAAAATTGAATAAAAGTAGCCACAGGTGTTTTCTAAAGTCAAAATCAAACTAAAACTCTTTGATAGGACTCGTGATTTTCTGAAAGAAAATGAGGAGTCCTTATCCTTATAGAAATCTGCTTCTCGAACTCTTGGTTTAACCATGTGCACAAGCATCTCCAGATTTTGATTCAGTCTTCGTGGATGACAAGGAACAATGTAGGAAAGATTTAGAATCTAACCATTTACTCCTTTTCTTCATATGACACCTGTAATATGTTCAAACACAAAAATGGCTACAGAATGTATAACTAACTACAGAATGACTACATTCTATGGCTAAAACTGCTCAGAAATCATTAAGACAACAAAACCACAAAAGTACAACAAGTTAGTCATTGAATGTATTCCTTAAGTGATTTTAATCATTCTTATTGATCTTTTAGGTATATAAATGACAAATGGAATGATAAGATAAAGAGGATTTTAGCAAAGGAGAAGACACTTTTAGGGCTCAACACATATAATCTATCAAGTTTCAAGATATAATTTCTAAAATTATAATTCTTTAAAGGGTGCTAGCTCAATGGAAGAGCATATTCTTTACATGTAGGAGGTTAGTGGCTCGATTCCATCATGCCCTGATATTCATATGGAATGAAAACAATCATTTTTTGGTGAAATAGAATATTTTGACCATCACCAGTGAACTTATGGTGACATTTTTATACCCTCAGCAAAGTATTAAATGATGAAGGTCAAGGAATGCCACCATATATACGCATCAATAGTGACGAACATGAAAGTTCGGTCACCATAAATCGTTGTTGTTGGTATGAAATGGTGGGGTCACTATTTTTCATTACATTAATTATTTTTTATGGACTTTTATTTCACCAATAAGATTATGATGACATTTTTTGACCCTCACCAAATATGAAATGGTGATAGTCAACGAACATCGTGTAATATTCCAAAGAAAGAAAAGTAGCAATATTAAAAATAATAGAAATAGAAGTGAATATCAATACATCACAAATTGAGACATCATAGAAACATTCCATTATATTTATTAGTAGAAAATAAGTACAAAATCTTGAGTAAAAGGTTAGTCAAGCTAGGCAAACAAGCCTCCCATGATCCAATACATTAAAATATGAAATTTTGCTAATACATAAAATGCCGAAATGTTATGATTGTGTAGTTTATGAGGGAATAGATACAGCTGGAAAATAGAGAAATATATAACTGCTGATATAATGCTCCAAAAAATTTTGGAATAGAGATGTAAGCTCCCAAGCACAATTCCAAGACAATCCAGAAAGGGTTTCCGAAAATACACAGTATGAGAAATGTAGCCCTAGGACTGAAATAAGGCTCTGCAACTCCATGAATAAAAGGAGGTGGCTGATATAACAATAAAATATCTAAAACTCCTCCCAATATATCCTCCTAATGAATGGTTGCTCCCTCCACTAGGAAACTAGCTCAAAAAATGGGTCTCTCAAGCCTCCACTGCAACTTCCCTACAAAATAACATAGTTTCTGAAGGAGACTGCATTGTGGTAGATGGATGAAGCTTGCCCTAATGTTGGATGATGGAATGAAGCTCAATATACCTCTCATGAGTGGGCACACAAAGTCCCCCGAGGATGAGGGTGGGATTTCTTCCTGGAAACACCCTTGTGCTAAACAGCACAAAAGACTCCACTAAACAACTGAATCGTGAAAGAAGTCATAAAGTACCAAGACATAAATAATATTCAGAATGCCACCTATTGTTCCCATCCCCTTCCTTATATGCTTGGTGAGCTTACGCACCCTTGGCCCCACTCATTAAATATGTTACTTCCATGCAAAAACTCATCCTCCATAACTGCACTGTCCTCCACTATCTCCACTCCCTCTACGGTAGTGCTATTGATTTGGTCAATGTTGACCCAATCCACATGCATTGAACCCATTCAAAGTAAGTTTTTCTTTATTTGAGCTAGCTACACTGATCCACCTTCACACTGGAAGTGGTTTATTCCTACTAAAGAGATTTAAGTGTATCTCTACCCATTTATTCATCTAAGTTATGAATGAGAGAAAATTTTAATATTCCAACTAGGTAAAAGCTAATTAGGAATATTACAGTCCTCCCCTCCAAAGTTTTGATTTTCTTCAAGCAACTGCAAAGAGGGACGCTACAAGATATTATCTCCTTCCCATGTGGCATCCTCATCTAGTAGATTCCTTCATCGAATATGATATTCTCTAATCACCCTGCTTCTTAGTTGCCTCTCCCGTGTGTCCAACATAGCTTGCAGTTGTAAAACTAGATGGCCCTCATCATCAATAGGTGGGAGATCCATGGTGGCAAGCACATGTATTCCAATGGCCTTCTTAAGGCATCATACAAGATGAATGTTATGGATCTTACTCCCGATGGAGAGCTCCAACTCCTATGCTACCTTTCCAAAATGATGGATCACCTTGTATAGCCCATAGAACAGAGGCTTAGGATTTTTTTCCCCCTTCTCCTTTAGTGTAGGCTATATGTAAGGCTGAAGACGAAGATATACTAAATCATCAACCTAAAACTACCTCTCTATCAGACCATAGTCGGCATACAACTTTTGTTGGTTCTAGGATGTATCAATGTTTTCCTTGAGAACACAGAGTATATCCCGACTCTCCTGGATCCACTCCTTGGCATTAGGAGCCTTTGTTGCTCCAAAAATCACATAAAAAAATGATAGAGCATCATATCGATAAAGAGCCTGAAATGGAGACATGTCGATGGACATGTGAAACTTTGTGTTGTAGCAATACTCCCCCAAATGGAGCCAGTGTAGGGATGCTCTTTGCTACCCTAAAACAAAGTATTGCATGTATACTTCTAGAAAATTTTTTACTATATCTGTCTATCCATCATTCTGAGGGTGATAACTGGTACTCATTTTCAAATCGATACCCACTAACCAAAAAATATCCTGCCAAAATCCACCCATGAAGCGGCTATCCCGATCACTGATTATGGTCTTTGGAAGACTATGGAGTCTAAAGACATATCTAAAGAAGAGCTTGGAAACCTATGAAGCAGTATATCATGTAGAAATATCAAATAAATGTGAATACTCTATTAGTCGATCGACAAATACAAAGATACAATTCATACCCTGTACTGTAGGTAGACCGGTGATGAAGTCCATGGAAATACTCTCCCATTTTCCTTCTGGAATAAGTAGTGGTTGCAACAATCCTGCAGGATGGTTTTTCTTCCCTTTGTTCTGCTAGAAAACTATGCACTTCCTGATGTGTTGGAGCACATCCTCCTTGATACCCTTCCTTGAGAATCTCTCCCAAATGGCCCGATATGTCTTGGTGAATACCTAATGACCGAAAAGTGGTGAATCATATGCTACATGAAAATATTCTCCTTAAGTCTAGAATATATAGTCAAGAAGATCCAGTCTCGATAATATATGACCTCATCCATCACTCTAAACCTCTCATTTGTCACGTTTCCATCTAGGATCTCACATGTAAAGCGTTCTTTGGAATACTCCACCAATAACTAGCCCTTCCAATCTGTATCCACACTCTACAATGACAGCGCTGCTAGTCTCTGTGATAGGGCATCTGCTACTAAACTACTCTTCTCTCTAACATATTCAATTTCAAAGTCATATGCTTGGATATTTCTCACCCATTTTTGTTGCCTCTCCTATAGCTACTTCTACTCAAGGAAGAACTAAAGACTATTGTGATCAGTCTTCACTTGAAATATGTTGCCCACTAAATATTGCCAAAATTTGGCTAATGCATGCATGATAGCCAAAATTTTCTTATCATATATAAATTACAACCTCTCATAAGGCAGGAAATTTTGACTCTCAAAAGCTATGGGGTGACCCACTTGCATCAAGACTACTTCGATGCCCTCCCCTGAAGCATCACATTCCAGCACAAAGCGTTGGGTAAAATCTAGTAAAACCAGCATAAGGCAACTACTCATTACTCTTTGAGCCTATAAAATGCCCTCTACACTATGGTTGTCGAACCAAAGGCTTCCTTCTTGGTCAACTATGCAAGTGGTGTTGCTAGTTGAGATAACCCTTTGACAAAATTTAGGTGGTAGGTACAAATGCCTACAAACCCCCGAAGTTCTATGACATTCTTTGGCTCAGGCCAATCTCTAATATCACAAATCTTCTCCTCATGAACCCTCACTCCATCTACTCCAATGATGTGGAAAAAATGGAGCATCTCTGTGAGTCCAAACTCACACTTAAAGAGCTTAGCATAGATTTGTTGCTCTTCAAGAATGTACAATACTTTCTCAATAACAAGAATGTACAATACTTTCTCAATAAGCTACAGAGCTCTTCACATGTGCATATGTAAAGAAGAATGTCATCAAATAATACCAACACAAACTTCCTCAGCTAACCACTGAAAATGTGGTTCATGCAAGACTGAAATTTTTCCCGAGCATTGGTTAACCCAAAGGGCATCACTGAAAGCTCAAAATGGCCATAGTGGCACTAAATGTAGTCTTTGGGATATCTTGATCCCTCAATCTAATTTCATGGTACCCCGACCTCAAATCAATATTTGAAAAGTACTTGGATCCCCTTAGCTCATTCATTAGTTCATCTATCCTGGGGATTGGGTACATGTTCTTCATTGTCTTCTCATTCAAAGCTCTATAGTCAATGCACATCCTCAATGTGCCATCCTTCTTCTTTTCTAGGACCAAAAAAGAAGAAAAAGGATTGGGATTGGGTTAGATATGTCCTAAAGCCAAGAGCTCCTGAATGGCTTTTTCAATCTCATCTTGTAGGCTTTTGGATTCTTATAGGGTGTGGTGATCAGTGCCTGGATCCCCTGCTCCAACTCAATAATGTGCTCAAATCCTTGGTCAGGTGGCCTCCCTGGTGGTATATCTCCAAATACTGTAGAATAACAGTCTAGAATAGACTTCACATATGGGTGGGATGGTGCACCCTTTCCTCCTGCCGCTGAAATACACAGATCCATTGCCCACTCTATGTCTCCTTTGCCAAAATTAGACTCCATCCTATGTTTTGAGACAATCTAGGGTGGATAGGTGTGCATTCCCATAATATTTTGATGCTTACCACTCCCCTTATCTGTCCATTCCATCTCCAAGGTCTCCCAATCTGTGGTGACCTTCCCCAAGGTGATCAACCACTGAATACCAAATATCACATTTTTGTCTGGAATAACAACCACAAAGAAGTGGTTTGTCAATGTGTAAGTCCCCAAAGTGATAGTTAGTGCTGGAACATACTTGGCATGCTACATGGTTCTATCTTCTAGAAACAAGACTGAGAATCCATCAAAATCATCCATAGGAACTCCTCTCCTCTGCACTAACTGAGTACCAAAAAATTTGTGGGTAGCCCCACTTTCTATCAACATTGACACTCTTTGCCCCTGAATAGTGCCTCTAACCCTCAATATTAGATACCTTGGAACTCCCCACAAAGCTACAAGAGTCCCTCCAGTTGGAGCAAATGCTCCCTTCATACCTCTTGATGGTGGTGCAACCCCTCCTAATGCTACAACACTGGTATCCTCTCCAAAGTCTCCTACTTCCTCCTAATCATCATCATAGAATACCTCAATATAATGTGCCTTCCCGAAAAAAAATTGATGTCCTCGTATCCATGGCTTTTTGCAACTGGAACAAAGTTTTCGCCTCCTTATATCTCCCCAGAAATCATCATCAAAATATCATGTCTCATGGTTCTCTTTTGAGGGAGGAAACTTCACATATTTTCCCTTTGCTTGAGAAGAGAACTTCTATTGGAATGGGGCTTTTACATTTGGAAAATCATGCTGCAAATATCTATCCCTCTCAATAGCCTCTTGGAGCATAGTTGGTCTAGTGGATTTCACCAACCCATGCAAGGGTTTTTTTAGCCCATTAATAAACATATATAGTATCCTAGTTGTAGATAGATCAGAAACCATAACTGAGAGTTTTATAAATTCAAAGACATAAGTCTCCAAATCTCCATTTTCTTAAGCTTGGCTAGATCAACAAAATGTGCCTCTGGATTCTTGCGGTCAAATATTTCCACCAACCTCTGAGTAAATTTTGCATAAGTAGTGACACTAGCATGCCCTAGTGTGGATATACCATTAAACCACCACTCATGTGCTTCACCTTCAAGATGCAATGCTACTATCTAAATGGCCTCCCTCTTTGAAACTTAGTTTAGGTGAAAATAAGTATCCAACTTCTCTACCCAATCCTTGGTTGTGCACTTGGGTGACCTATCAAAAGAGGGAAAAATGAATCTACCCATACCAAATTGCAGATCATTGTTCTACTTGTACCCTCTACCTCTATTATGATTATTGGGTCTTCTATTTTCATTGATCCAACATAACTCTTGGAGGTTAGAGTGCTCCTTGAACCTCTGAGATTGAGATTCATACTCTAAGAAATAATCATCAAGATTTTCCGCTCTTTGTGGCCTTGCCACCTCATTTCCTACTGCTAAGAGTGTCAGCATGTTGGAGTATTGTGAAGAAGGATGTAATGTTGGTTTCTCACACCAAGTATGTGAGGTCCCAGAATTCTCTCCATGTTGAAACCCTCTAGGGGATTCCTTCTATCTTTCAAACCTCATCTCCCTAATTTCTTTGGCAATATTCTACATGTTGCGAAGAAGAATTTTTGGAATTTCTCTTTCTTCAATTGTTATAGTTGCAGTTCCCTATAGGTTGAGCGAAGATTATGCTCTGATACCACTATAATATTCCAAAATAGGAAAAATAAAAATATTAAACATAAAACCAAAAATTGCAGTGAATATCAAGACATCAAAACATGAGACAATAATAGAGCACATTATATTTATTAGCAGAAAATAAGTATAAAGTTTTGAGGAAAAGCTCACTCAATCTAGGCAAAGAAGCCTCCCATGATCCAATACATCAAAATTTGAAATTATGCTAATACATTAAATGCTATAATTTGATGGTTGTGCAGTCTATGAGGGAATAGATGCAACTAGAAAATAGGAATATATAGATCTGTTGATATATTGCTCCAAAAATGTCAGAAATAGAGATCTAAGCTCCCAAGCACGATTCCAATAAAATACACACTATGTGAAATGTAACCCTAGGGATTAAATAACGCTCTGCAGCTCCATGACTACAAGGAGGTGGCTGATATAATAAGACAATAGTTGAAAATACTCCCAATAGATCCTCCTAATGAAAGGCATTACATTACATTTTACATCAGTGCAAGGAGTTTCAACACAAAGTTTAAACAAGTAGCTGAGGTTGTCATTGGTTTTTTCCTCTCACTCAACCTAATATACATATACCCTCACTCCTTCATCTCATTCACTTAAAGAGTTTCCTTTTTCATCACTATTCCATTACCCTCTTCCATATCAGTTTCATAGCTTTGCTAGGGTTTCAAACGCAGAGTGGTCAAAATGTAAAAAAGAGAGGAAAGTGGTAGTGGTGGAGAAGGCCAAATGCCAAGGAGGCAGGGGTGTAAAGGTGCAAAGATCAACAACTTTGAACCACTCAACACCATAAAGCTAATGACATCTCCCTTAACTGTTTCCTACTTCTAGCATGTAAGATGCTTTGATTTTTGTGAAAGGGAACAGTAGGTACAAAACCACCCTAAGCTAACCAGGATTTTCATCATTAACTTGCATGAGAAACAATTTAACCTTGCAGGAGTAAATTTTGAGTTGTTTGTTGATGCTATTGCCAATGCCACTGGGATACCAAGTGTAGGGGAGAAATGGTTAAAGCAGGCCAATCTTGACATGAGCTACTATGAGCCATATTTAAAACCTAGGTACAAAGAGCATAATAAATCTATCTTTCCTTTCTCTCACTTTCTTGATATATATGCACCTATGATGAGGATTGTTAACACTAGAAAATCGTACAGCAGAAGACGACATCAATTAATGTCGAGCCTAAGGATTTACATGACAGGAATACATTATGGAATCAAGAAGTATTTAAAATCTCTAAGGATTTGAGAAAATATGATTTGAACTACTCATAAATGCTCAAATGTGTGCTTTATCCTTCGAGAAGAGTGCCTTCTGTGTGCCTTTTGGCCCGATAAGCGTGCATTCTTGGAAATGGAAAAAATTCACTTTCCGGGACCACAACAAGCAAAGGACAGTTACCCCTTATGTGAAATCCGCCTAAGGACAACCACCCACGCCTCTTTGGAGCATTATGCTGGAAACAAAAGATATTTGAGCACACAATGGAATCACACACCTCTCATTTATCACACCATCCATCATGTACTAAGGGAGAGAAGGAGGATTTGAAGCTCACCAATATAAACCCACCAAAAGATGAAGAAATGGTGATCACAATGTTATGCTCGCTAAATTTTCCCAAGAAACACCAGCGTTGTGTGTGACCCGTAGCTGGAGCTAAAGAGGACTCGATAGTTGGCCACCCAACATCTTAGTCCACCACAGCAGAGAGAGAGAGTGAGATTGCGTTAGAGGCTGAGCTTGGAAGGCAACATCCTTGCATTGGGACCTAGAGCCATTGCCTAGGGGCCCTTTCGGAAGTGGGTAAAATTTCTTCTCCATTTCGAACGTTTAATAAGAAGAGGCCATTGAGCCACCGTTTACATTGTTATCATTTGGAAATCTCTATATGTCTTCTGTATATTTGTGTTTTTATTTTTAGTTTAACCAGAGCATACTTCAGCATACCATTTCCATTAAGTTTTATGCTTTTGAGCTCCCCCACTTTCTACGTGTTACCAATAGTTTAGAGAGTATACCACACTCTCTAAGCTTGTGCGATTTTGTACACCCATGCGACTAATTCACAACAATAGGATTGGCGACTCCACTAACGTGTTCCAAGTTTATGTGGTTGTGCCATCTTTTGCAGGAGACCCTTTGTTTATGTTGGAGTAGAGCTGACAGTCCTTTGACTCATCTTGCAGTTCCTAGACTCACTAGAGTGAAAGACTGAAGAAGGAAGCTCCTAATATTTTACTTGCAAGATTTCTGCGTGAAGTTTTTCCACACAAAATTGCATTGCACGCATTCAGGACTGACCTGCGTGCACGAAGGCGCACCTGTCAAGGGCTTTTGCGCGCAAACTGAAGAGAGATTTTTTCTCCCTATATTCTACATGTTTTCTGCTTTTAAGTGTGTTGGGCAACCCCTAATGTATCTGACAACACCTATGTTGATACCCCACAGCTTTTGAGAACTCACTTTTTGCTTCTTTATATAGGAATTTAGTTAGTTTTCATGTAAGTTGGTTTTAGCAAAAAGTGTTCACATAGTTTAAGTAGGGGGCGAGTTAACCATTTCTTTCCAAACAATTTATGTTTTTTGCACATTTTTGTATGCACACTTAGTTTAACTAGTCCAAGTAAGTGGCTCAAGGCCACATATGCATAAGCTAGTGTAGAAATTGTTTAGTTTAAATTCAATTTTTGCATTTAGGAAATTGGGGACTAGAATTTGAATCATATTAGAAAAGTAATATATGTTTTCTTTGCACCATTTGGTGACCCTAGACAAGCATATGAATGCTCTACATTCATGATTCACCATCTCCTCTAGTCACTCACATAGGCCCACTAGGAATATTTGGAAGCGGCCCATTATGCATAAATGCTTTGTTGAACGAGAACAACGTCACAGAGGATTTAACTGGGGAATTTTGTAAAGGATCACCGATATCCATATGTTCAAATTATGAGATTGTTACCATATGTTACACCATTTTTGGTCATCTAACCTATTATCATTAGATGGACCCGAGTACACCATGTAAGACCAATTTTACCCTAAGTAAAATTTCTTTCACTATGTAAAATAACTTAATAAACCACATTTATTAGGTTGTTTATGGTCTAAATAGGAAACCCCAAAAGGAAATATTAAACAAATCTATATTTTTTTGATTTCCCTCATGGAATAATAAATTAAACAATAATTTAATTATTATTCCTAGTCATGTTTAACCCAAAACAAAGAAATTAATTAGACAAATCCTTATTTATCTCATTATTTTCTAGGAATAACTATTTAAATCTTATTTAAATAATATTCCTTGTTAAATATGACTAAATCACCCATAAATAATTAAATAAATCATTATTTATTTGATTATCTTCCAACCACTTCCTTAAAAAAATAAATAAATCATTTATTTATTTATTTTTGACTAATCAAGGGATTTGACCCAAGTCAAATACCTTTTCCCTCCAACAAATATAATAAAATATTCCATAAAAGGTGGATCTAGATTTGGTTAACATTATTTTAATCATGCACCAAGATCTAAAATGACCCAATATTTTGTTATAAATAGGAGGGTTTCCCCTACCATTCTTCACCTTTTTTTGCCTATTAGATCACTCTGGATCTAAAATCTTGGTCTGACTTTGAGCCATTATCATTGTCAAATTTTCCATTATTTGCTGTGTGAGCTCCCTTTTGATTTCTATATTTGTCTGGGTTTTCTACACCAACAAGAGAGAGAAATACTAGATCTGAAGTGCTGAGGACTTTCAAGAACCCATCCCATTGAGAAGAATTGGATACACCTTCTTGTTTTCCTCCCAGGTGCCCTTAATACAAAAATTCTTTCAAAAAATTGTTCTTGTCTTTTCTATTGGATGTATGGAGCAAAAACCTTCTTTTTACTGCTTAATGTCTCTTTATGCATAGATCTGGATGTTTGCAGCATTTGTCTTGACTAACTAACCGCAGATCTGAAGATATTGGAAGCCTTATTTGATGTTAGGGCTATTAGTTATGCGTAGCTAAAGTGGTATTTTTTCGTACACTTCGACGAAAGATTCATACTAACAATATTCTCACACACATTCACCCACTAAGAAAAGGAAGCCACCTAAAAATAACTTAAACCAACTCACTAAATTCTCCCCATAGGGGCTACAAGATAATTTATAGATTAAGTTAGGAGCAAGGGGGTAGGCATCCAATAAGTCACCTTGATCACACTTCACATTGAAACATAGAAGTTGTGTATTTAGGGAGCTTTAAAATCCACCTATCCGCCCATGGAAAATAAAACCCAAGTGCGGCAGAGACCAGATTCAGAGGGGGTTAGGCTTAGGCACAGCGCGTTCAGTATCAGTTGGAGCTACCTGACCCGGCTGATACTCAGTACTATTAGCTGACTACCAAGAAGCTCAAGACTCAAACGCTCAAGTGGGACAGTGGTTCTTAGTGGCCAAAAATAGGGCATCCTTTACCCTATAGGTGACGATGCAGGAAAGCGCCAAAACCTCTACCCTTACCTTGGTTGATTCTCTTCAGCTGACTAGGGGCGTCACCAACTCTTACGAGACGTTGTGCCAACACTTGCAAGAAATCCTCTCAAGGCCCACTTACTTTTGAGTGTGTCAGGACGTAGTAGGTATTTTAGGATTTTGAGTATCACACGCAAACAAAAAAAACCATTTTTTTCTTGACTGATGACATAGATTAAGTTAAAGGGAAAATTCATTTCATTTTCACTTTGTTTTATGTATGTGGCCATAATTTTGTCGCGATCACAGACTTGATCCCCTGAAAATTTTTCCAAAACCTAACCTGGTCGACACTCAAATGGTTCCAATGGAACCTCATCGATCCAAGCATATTTTGGACCTCCCCCCATTACCGGGAGGGGTTCCAGGTCTTTTTCCATTTAGGCGTCAAAGACAGAACATTTCCATAGTAGTTGGTTCCTCCTTTCTTGGAGCAACCTTAGTTGGGAACCCTAATTGGTCTCCCAACACCACACTGCACACCACTCCCCCCTCATCCCCAGGGGGGCAGAGGAGCACATCCCATACGGGAAGCCAACTGAATTCACAACAGGGTATGTCACAGACTAACCCTCATTATAACTAGAACTTCGTGTCTTCACATGTTGCCATGGAGTCAACCTCCTAGTCACCCTTCTTAGTGGCATTGAATCTACCAAATTTGACCAAGCTCACCAATGACCCCATCGCACACAACCCTAATTGGCCTCCCATGCCCACAAAGCTCCCTTCGAACATACCAAAGTTTGAAGGCAAGCAAGCGAAAGACCCAGGAAATCATATAATGACCTTTCACCTGTGGTGCTCATCGAATAGCATCATCGACGATACTATTTGGTTGAGGCTATTTCAATGCACTCTCATAGGAGTGGTCGTGAAATGGTGTGTGGAGCAACCCCTTGCTTCACATGGAACCTTTAGCACCCTCACTACCGCGTTCCTCACATACTTTCAGTTGCCCATTCACCACGATTCGGGAATGGAGTTACTAACTCATTTCATACAATCCCCCTCTACCCATATTTCAGAGCATCTCCATGAATGGAGGTGGCGTCGTAGTTTATGGAAAGAAAAACTCGATGACCGAGTCCTTTTAGATTTATTCTTGAAAACTATGATGACAGAGATTTCAAATGATGTGGTGCAACGTAACCCCACATCCGAAGAGGACGCAATCAGTAAAGCCCAACAACTTGAACTGTTCTACACACAGTCAGGATACATATACAATATCCTTCCCAACGCCCCACGCCTGCAATCTTATCAAGAATTTCTAGGTGCGTCTAAATCTACATATGGACTTATTGGGTCAATGAGCCAAGGGTATCTAGGCAGCAGTAGTTAGAATCTCGGTTACACACATGGGTCTACCCAAAACATGTCTCAATCTAGATTTCAAATTCATCACATGCAGCAGCAAAATTTTACTAATAGGGCACCAGCGTATCACCAAGGAGGACCTTATCCTCCGGCTGAGGGGACCCAGTATGAAGGAGGAAATACTGACGGAAGAACTCCCCCCAATGGCCAGGTGAAAAAATCGGGCAACAATACGCTCAGTCCCAAGCACACAACCCACCTATGCAAAACAATGCATAGGTGAACTTTATGCAGTTGTCCCAAAATCAACCACACTAGTATGATCAGGAGAACTACCCTCCTAATGTGGTTAAGAAAAAGACAAAAAACAAGCCCAAAGGGAACCCTGGACAGGGGGGCAGGAACCAATAGTGCCCATGCGATTCCAGGCTAGAGGTAACTCCAACCGAAATCAAAACTAGGAGCCAAGCAATGCCCAAAGGAAAGGAAAAAGGCCACCTCTACGAACAAACCTTTCTTTTTCAATATGTGGTGAGTATAGGCACTATACTCACCACTGTCCCGAACTCCCTGAGCTTAAAAATCTTCAGAGTAACCGAGGACAAGGAGGATCTTCCCAGATAATTGCAGTGATGCAAGAACCCTTCCCCCATCAAAGAATGGTCAGCAATCAGTAGCAAAACCCCGATGATTCTAGGAAAAAAAACCATGAAATTTACATGGCTGGGGAAGAAATTTTTTTCCAAACTCAAAAGCATAGCTACAACACCCCACCAGACACCATTACATTAGGGGCTAGTACAAGCACACCAACTATAGCTTTAACCATTCCAAATATTCCTTTGGAACCATTGCCAAAAATGGTAAAAGGGCCTAATAGGAGAGCAAGTGACTACTCCAAAGCAACCCACAATTACAACATCGTAGATGATTTAGCTCAATCATCGCTACTATGTCTGCATTCGAAGTGCTGAAGTCATGCCCAAAACAACAGAGAGCCCTACTTTCCGCTTTAGGTGTTTTCGACCCTGTTGACACGCGCATGATGGATTTTGACTTAGACAAAGCCACCCCTAGGCTTCCCTCCATGGTCGTTGTTGAGTCTCAAATCTGCATCTCTTCCATACACTTTTCTATACCTTTTTCACTCACCTGAACCTCCCAAGTTGTCAATATCATGTGAAAAAGAGCATCTAACATGGTTTTTAATTATATTTTTGTGTTTTCTATTTGATTTAGATTTTGTTCATTCAGCTGCGGAATCTTGCCACTTTCCGCAGCTGCTGCAAATTTCCGCAGTTATTTTGTGAAACTCTATGCTACAGGTGTCTTCAGAAGAAACGAGCCACATGGGAAAGTCAGAAATGAGGTGGACATGGTTCGTGTCCTATTGGCTCGAACAAATCCGTCTAAAGAGGCCGCGGTCAAAGGTATCCACATGGAAGTCAACTGTAGAGTCCTACGGTGACAGGACTCTGTTTCGTGTCACATGAAGGTTCATACGGCCGTTTCTAAGTTGTGGAGGATAAATCGACATCTGTACATGGCTCCTTAGTCGAATTCAAGCATCCACTCCTTATAGATTTACTTTCCAACACGGCCATGATCCTAGATCCGTGGACGTAATGGTCTACGTGTTCTCCACCAGCATAAACTTTAGGAGACAGTTATATTTCTTTTGTTATATATAACGCATTTGCATACGCATATAGAGTTAGTCGATGTTAGTCTCTGTTATCTTTTATTAATCTTCTCTGTAATGTAATTACGCTGCCTTTGTGCCTTAATACTACCTTACTGTTATGACTGCATTTTAATATAAGAAGACTCTGTTTTCAGACTTAATTCGTACTTGAAGATTGTTGCCAAGGCTGGTGTAGAGGGCCCCTGCTCAGCTAAGGTTTTGTGCATTAGTGTATAGTTCTTATTTCATTTCTTTAAAGCTCATTGTGCCATAATCCATTCACATGTTTATACATTGCATTTGCTTCATTTCTGTTTATAAACTTTCATGCTTTCCATTTCACTTTTGTCTTTCATGTTTTATGTTGTTAATCACTGATCAGTGTTCTTGTTTCAGGTTATAGATAGGCAGCCCGGGCATTTTCATAGCTTTTTGACTAATGACTTGGAATTAACATTGTTCTGCTGCTAATTTGTTTTTCTTAAGTTTCTGTTTAATTTCAGTACTGCTTTGTTTAATTCAGTTTTGCTTATTTGCTTCAGTAGTTAAATTTAGATATATTAAACTGCTCATAACATCTTCAGTTGCCTCCGAAAGCCACAACTGGACTGATGGTGAGGGATTGTATTATGAAATGTGTAGTTTAGTATTAGTTTACTTTCTGCAAATTTAGATATATTAAGCTGCTCATAACATCTTCAGTTGCCTCCGAAAGCCACAGCTGGACTGATGGTGAGGGATTGTATTATGAAATGTGTAGTTTAGTATTAGTTTCCTTTTTGCAAATTTAGATATATTAAATTGTGCATGACATCTTCAGTTACCTCCGAAAGCCACAGCTGGACTGATGGTGAGGGATTGAATTATGAATGTATGGTTTGATATTAGTTTACTTTCTGCAAGTTAGATATCAGTTACTCAAGTTGTTTATGCTTACTTCCGAAAATCATAGCTGGACTAATGATGAAGGATCAGAAGATAAATTGATGTAATCTAATTTAGATTTACTTTGTTGCAATTTTGAATTTCTTTAAGCATAGTTTCTTTTTGTTTAGACAGCAGCAAGAATAGTTTAGTTTCATGCTCACTAGTTCACTGTTTTTGATTTATTAGACTTACAACATCTTTTCATTTCAGCAATACATTTTCATTTCCTTTCAAGTTTTGTCATTGAAAATTTCAAATTCCTTTTTAAGTTTCAAGTTGGTAAATCATTATAGGGGATATCATTTTCTTGAACAAATATAACCATACTTGTTTTCATTTTAGAATTTCCATTTCACCTTAGAAAACCAAAAACGACAAAAAGTTAAGAAATAGGTTATCTTGCACATATAGTGCGCCGCACTTCATCAGCTTACGATTCCCGGATTGACAAATTAAATGCAACAATTTAGGACACACTAAATTGACCAAACATTTTGGCGCCGTTGCCGGGGAAGTGTAACTAGGTAGCCAATTTCTTAAAAAAAAAACACACAAAATCATAAAAGAAGGGAAAACTTGATAACTTCTTGAAGTATGCTCTCCTCTTGCACCTAGTGTGATCTGGAGGATCAAAAAAAGAGAGTTATTGGTTTAGTAATTTCTTAAGTATGCTCTCTTCTTGCATCTAGTGTGACCTGGAAGATCAGAAAGAGAATTATTAGCCCAAATTTTTTAAAAATAAAAAATAAAAAAATGACATGCATAGAGCAAGAGATTCTAGGGGAAGGTTTATAGCTAAAGCCAAGAGTTCGATTTTCACAACTCCATCTTCTTCAAGGCATAGACCATATTCACCACCATCTACCCCTAGCCTTAAGATTTTTGGAAGTCAAGGAACAGCTGAATTAGAGGATTCTCCTATACCACCTACTAAAACCCATTTAGAAAACAAAGAGATTCTCTCTCATCCTCCCTTGGTAGAAGAACTAGAGGACTTTAAGGACTCTAAAGAAACTATCATGGCAGAGGAAGTAATAGATGGAGGTAGAGGTAGAGGTAGAAGAGGAGGAAACAATGGAGACAACAATGGTGAAGGAAACAATGGTAGAAATAGGGAAGGAGACAATTTGTTTGGATTCCCTATAGTTGATGAGGAAACTCATGCAACAATGAAAAATATCTCACCATCTGTTCTCCCTAACTTTTATGGATTGCGAAGTGAGGATCCCGAAACATTTCTGTTTGAGTTTGAAGTTGTGTGCCGAACTTATGACTATATGGAAGATTCTCAAAAACTCAAACTGTTTCCTTCAACATTGAAGGGATCTGCTTTGAAATGGTTCATGGGATTAGCCACTCAATCTATCAGGACTTGGAATGATATGAAACAAACATTTTTGGATATATACTTGGACTATTGTATGCCCACCAATCACAAGGATGAGGTATTCAAAATGATGCAAAAAGAAGATGAAAATTTGGAAGAATTACTTGAAAGATTTCAATACAACTTGAAAAGAGAAAAGATGAGCAACTTAGATGATGAAACCTTGAAAGCCCTCATATTAAAAGCCATTAGAGATGAATGGATAGATATTTTAAACATGATGGGGAAAGGAGAAATTTCTCAACTTCCACTTTGTGACATAACAGAATTATGTGTCCATCTCTCAAGGGGAAAATATAAAACAGGAAAAGGGCCTAGGGATTCTTCTCTTATTAGGGCTAACAAATCTGCAACTGGATCAGTAAGTAGGGCAAAGATTGGTAATATGCTTGATGAGTTCAAAACTGATATCTTAGGGAGCCTTAGTGAACAACTAGACACCCTTAAAATTCAAAACAAGCAGAAAGCAGAAACATATGCTTTAGCCATCTTTTGTCCGAAATGTAGGAAGAAACATGCTTTAAGGGAATGTCCCTTGGATGCAAAAGTTGTAGAAACATGTATGATTTGCTCAGAAAATCATGAGATCAAGGATTTTCCTTCAATCCCTGGACTCAAAGCTATTTTTCAAGAAGATCCAAATTCAGTAGAATCTCTTTGTTTTGTCGCAAGGAGACCTTGGCAGGGACAACAATCTCAAGGGTTTAATAACCCTATGAATCTTCAAACCCCACCAAATTGGACTCCTTGGCAACAATCTTGGCACCAACATCAAAATTCATATCAGCCATGGGTACAGGGGATGCAAAATCCTTATGGGAGATTTGCTCAATTTTATCAATATCCTCCATCTTTTAAAAATCAACAAGCTCCACAATTTCCAAGCCCAAATCCACAACTTTCATTGCCATTTCCACAACAACAACCTTCTCAACAAAATACAAATCCTCAACTCATGCTCCCATACCAACAGAAGACAAATCA
This sequence comes from Pinus albicaulis, assembly GCA_034641835.2. NCBI lineage: Eukaryota > Viridiplantae > Streptophyta > Pinopsida > Pinales > Pinaceae > Pinus > Pinus albicaulis. The sequence goes on from CM076584.1 coordinate 336,262,868, forward strand.
ACTTCCAGCTCACCCATTGCCAAATCCTAACAATAAGAATCCTCAAACTACTTATATGGTAGAAGGACAACAATTTCCTACCTATATGATTGTTCCTCTCAACGATGTACAACTCAGATCCGGTAGAGTTTTAGAAAAACCTTCTATAGACATTCAAGAGCAAGATACCTCTGAGGAGGACTCTCTTCAAGTCAATAAGGGTTCTGAGGAAGAATCTCTTCAAAATCCAAGCATGCAAAAAGAAAAAGAAAAGTTAACACCCACAACTCCTATAGTTGAGCAACCAACATCTTCATCTACACCTCCTTTTCCCGAAAGACTACAAATTGACAAGGGGGTGGAAAAACAAATCTTGTTGCCTAACTATGAATTTCTAGATGAATTGAAGAATGTTTGTATCAAGATTCCCTTGCTACAAGCCATTCGAGAGATTCCTATTCTAGCAAAAACAATAAAGGATTTGAGTTTCAAAAGACCAAGAAGGAAACTAAAAGACACAAGAAGAATCCACCTGGTAGGAAAAATTGCAGATATCATGATGGGAAAAATTACCATGCAGAAGTATGTAGATCCAGGAAGTCCAATTGTCAAGACACATATAAATGGGATAGAAATTCCAAACACATTGATTGACTTAGGGGCTGCTATCAACATTATGAGTAAACAGACTATGGACCAGCTAAAACTTCCTAACCTTCTTTTTACACCTACTTTACTGCAACTTGCAGATCGATCAATTATTAAACCAGATGGTGTATTAGAAGATATTTCAGTCTCCTTAGATTCTCGGGAATATCCAGTAGATTTTATGATTTTGACTCCCAAGAGTAATCTAGGAGGGCACCCACTTATCTTAGGAAGACCTTGGCTAGCCACAGCTGATGCTTTTATTAGTTGTAGATCTGGGGATATGTACATTTCTAATGGTAATTCGACAAAGAAATTCAATTTGTATCCTCCAACAAAAGTAATCACAGAAGTAGGAGACAATGAATGGGTCGATGATGAGGACATTATACAACCCGTCTTTACCATTTCGGAAGTTAGTGAGGATAGTCAAATTCTGAACACATTAGAAAATTTTGAGATATCTTCAGAATATGACCCCACACAATTTCAGTTGGAATCTGACATAGAATATTTATCATCAATACAAATGTCTCTTTACTCTATGGAAGATTTTGGTAGTTCTACCATTGAGATTTTTCCAGGAAAAACATTGAATATCAACAAACATTTGGAAAAGTCACAACAAGAAGAACTAACCAAAATCTTGCAAAAACATTCTACCGCATTTGCATGGGAGTATACTGACATGAAAGGTATTGATCCTAAGACTTGCATCCATCATATCTATATTGAGGAAAACAGTAGACCAATCAGACAACCTCAAAGAAGGATGAATCCAAATCTTATGGAGATAGTGAAAGAAGAGCTCCAAAACTTCTCAATGTAAACTTCATTTATCCAATTTCAGATAGCCGATGGGTTTCTCCTTTGGTTATAGTACCTAAAAAGAATGGTAAATGGAGAGTATGCATTGATTACAGAGAATTGAACAAAGCAACTTTGAAGGATCACTTTCCTTTGCCTTTTATTGATCAGGTATTAGATACATTAGCAGGTAAAAAGTACTTTTCATTTTTGGATGGTTTTAGTGGCTATAATCAAATTCAGGTAGCACCTGAAGATCAAGATAAGACCACATTTACTTGCCCATGGGGAACTTTTGCCTACCGAGTGCTTCCTTTTGGGTTATGTAATGCACCAGCAACATTCCAAAGAGCAGTACTAGGAATTTTTTCTGATCTAATCCATGATTGTGTAGAGGTTTATATGGATGATTTTACATTTTATGGTAATTCATTTGAAGAGGCATTAGAAAATTTGGAAAAAGTTCTTATAAGATGTAAAGAAACAAACCTTTCATTAAGCCATGAAAAATTCTTTATGATGTTTTCTGAAGGGATTGTTTTAGGACATCATATTTCAGGAGATGGGATTAAGGTTGATAGATCAAAAGTTGAAGTCATCTCCAAGTTGCCTATTCCAAATTGTCAAAGAGATGTTAGAAGTTTTCTAGGATTTACTGGTTACTATAGAAGATTTGTAGAAAACTTCACTAAAATAGCATCTCCACTCTTCAAATTGCTTACAAAAGACTGTGAATTTAAATGGGATCCTGATTGTCAATCAGCCTTTGAAACTTTGAAAACAAGAATATCTGAAGCACCTATATTGAGAGGACCAAATTGGAAACTCCCTTTCCATATTTCTACGGATGCTTCAGATACAGCTCTAGGAGCTGTGTTGGGTCAAAAAGATTTAGTTCCTTATGCCATTTATTATACCAGTAAAAATTTTACTCCCACAGAGTTGAACTATACTGTGACTGAAAAAGAGTTTTTAGCTGTTGTTCATGCAATTAATAAGTTTAGACATTACATAACAGGCTATGAAACTTTTATTCATACTAACCATTCTGCAATTAGATATTTAATGAAAAAACCTATTACTAATGGCAGAGTGACAAGATGGCTCTTACTTTTGCAAGAATTCAATATTACTGTGTTGGATAGACCAGGAAAACAAAATACAGTAGCTGATTTTTTGTCTAGGATTCAGAATACTAAAGAAGATTCTCCTGTAGAGGATAAGTTTCCTGATGAATACTTGTTTGCAGTAACTATTAAGACTCCTTGGTATGCAGATATTGCTAACTATTTGGTTACATGGAAACTACCTTCACATTTATTTCCAAGTGAAAAACGAAAAATTATTCAGGAGAGTTCAAAATATTCATGGATTTCTAACGAATTGTTTAAAACAGGGCCAGATCTTGTGATCAGAAGATGTGTCAGGGAAGATAAAATGCCTGATATTCTTAAGGCATGTCATGATGAACCATGCAGCGGACACTTTGCAGACAAAAGGACGGCCTATAAAATCCTCTCTTTAGGATATTATTGGCCTTCCCTCTTCAAAGATGCAAAACAATATGTCAAAAGGTGTGACAGCTACCAAAGAGTAGGGAAACCTACCCTTTCAAATGAAATGCCATTGCAAACATAGGTACTCATTGAACCCTTTGAAAAATGGGCTTTAGATTTCATTGGACCTATTAATCCACCATCCAAGCAAAAGAAGTATATATTGGTTTGTACTGATTATGTTACTAAATGGGTAGAAGCCAAAGAATTAGTATCTGCTACTGAAAATTCAGTTGTTCATTTTCTTTATGAGGATATTTTTACTCGCTTTGGTGTTCCAAGAGAAATTGTAACAGATCATGGGAGCCAATTCACATCAAATTTGGTGGAGAAGTTGATGGAAGAATACAAAATCAAGCACAGAAAATCTACTCCTTACCATCCACAAGCAAATGGTCAAGTGGAGTCCACAAACAAAGTTCTTGAAAGTATCATCACCAAAAATGTTCATCTACATAGAAGAGATTGGGCAGAAAGGCTTCCTGAAAGCTTTTTTTCTTTTCAGTTAAAAAAAAATAAAAAATGGTATAAGCCTGAAAACCAATCACTGATTGGCAGTCTTATACAGAAAATATAGGGTGAAAATCAGGAACACCTGACACTCTATATTTTCCAAAAAAAAAAATCTCTCTTTCATTTCACAAGCCTTGTGACCACCCACTCCATTTCATTCCACTTCATTCCATTTCATTTCACTTCATTTCACTCCATTCCACTTCATTTTATCCATTTCATTCCATTCCATGAATAAAAATATTTTTCATGACCATTTCCATCTGGTCATTTGTCATCTGTTCATTTCCATTCATCCAAGTAATAGCTGTGTCAGTTTCCGCAGCTGACATCTGTTTCCGCAGCTGACTCCAGTTTCCGCAGCCAGAAGCAGATTCCGCAGCTACTACTATGTTTTCAAAAGAATGTACAGTCAGATGTTATTTCCATAATCATGAAATAAAATGCAGGTGAGAGGATCAAAAATGAAGACATGGAGCATTCAAGACACCAATGAAGAGCAATTAGTTGAAGACCAAGGGAAAAGGCAAAGATTCCAAAGGTATGAATAAAATTTATTTCAAATAGCATTGAAAAACACATTTTTATATAATTTTGAACCATAAGCTCTATCCATTATGTGCAATGATTATATTGACAATTCCGTAACCTTTCACGATCTCCATATTATCCTCTCGCATTCATTCTCAAACAGTTTCATCATTAAACCCCCAATTTTCACTCATGATCCAATATTCCACCGGTGACAATGAGACGTATTTGATTTGACCAAGGACTCTTACAGCTGCATAAATCCATAGTCGTTATTGAAACGTGCTCACATTTATTTCGCATCCACCAAATTTCAAAACACTGCCGAATGTGTTATACTCTGTCAATCTCACAGCCGTATCTCTGTTGTGCTCACGAAACCCCTTTCCGTTCTGTCTCACTCCATTTCGTTCATTGTGCTCGTTTCCACTCTCTGATATCTACACTGCTCTGATATATTCCCACAGTCATTGTGCTCATTCCTGTGCATTCAACCGTTCTATTTCCATTTGAACCCTCACGCAGGCAAATTTGTGAAGAGCAGAAAAGAGAAATGGGTAAATTGCTAAGAGCAGAACCGGAAGGACCTAAGTTCATGGAGGGATATCCACAAGTAAGGGAGATATTGAAGAAAGAAAATTGGCTGCGGTTTATCCAAAAATTCAGAGGTTATCATAAAGAAGTTACAAAAGCATTCGCAAGGTCGTTTAATGGCTTGGAAGCAGAGATTGGAGACCTTAAGTTTGCGGTCAATGAAGCATCTATAGCAACAGCCACGGAACTTCTTCAGGAGGGTGAGCGTTGGTTTAAGAATAAAAGCATCAATGATGAAGCATGGAGAACAATCTTACGAAACCAAGGTATGGACATAACTATTTTTAAAAGAGGAATTCCTGTGCATGCATTGAAAGAGGAATGGGCTACTTTACTGCTAGTTGTTCAGAAATTCATTACATGTGAAGGCCGTTTTGGGTCCATGTACATGTACCATACCAGGTTACTGATGAATTTTCTAGATAATCAAGCTCTCAATCTCCCATATTTTCTGTTAAATAGCTTGAAGAAAATGGCTGTGACTGTTCAGAAACACTTAGGAGATGTAGAACCACATCTATATCACCACGGTCTTGTAAAAATTTTGATTGAAAAGGAGTTAAAGGAAAAGAAAGACACATGGGAACAATTTCTGGTTAGAAATTTCTTTGAGGAACCTCAGGAAATTCCTGAAGGTAGTACAACAAGAAGGGGTAGAAGAAAAAGAATAAATGATGAAACCCAAATTACTCCTACTCAAGAAATTCCTGAAGGTAGCACAGCAAGAAGAAGTAGGAGAAAAAGAACAATTGATGAAATTCAAAATACTCCTACTACTACAATTGAAAGAACTGATAAGGAAGAGAGACTGTCAAAGAGGAAGAAGAAAGAAATCAAGGGTAAGAAGCCAATAACACCAAAAGAGAGAAAAACTATTGAGGCTATACATAAAACACCTTCTTCTGAAGAAGAAGATCATCAAGTGTTATCTGAAAGATTAGTTTATCTTCAAAAATAGTCATCTATACCCAAGAAGGCAGAGAAAGGAAAACAAAAACAAAAGGATAGTGTACCACAACGTGTGAGAAGAAGCATCAGACTTAAGGGGAAATTGAGGAAAACACAAATTAAGGGTCCTCATTTCATTGATTTGGGTGAGGAGACATCTGAACAGTCCCCAGCTGACCATAGTCCATCTCAGTCAGTTAGTGAACCTGGTTCATTTCATTCCCAGTCAGACATTGAACATACTCCATCCTATTCTCAACAAGATGTTGATGTAAGCCCTTCTCAGCCAGATTTTGAAAATAACTCTCCTTCACGGCATTTTGGGGACAGCCCAATAAAAATGACACCTAAAATAGACCCCAAGCAGCAGGAAGTATATGACTATATAGAATCTTTGGAAAAGGCAGCTACAGGTCCAAGTACTTCGTCCAATCAGCCTCATACAGTACAGGATGATTTAGTCCAATCACTAAAACAAGAAATTTTTGAGCTAGAGCTTTTAAATAGGCACATCAAAAATGAAAATGAGACATTGAAAGAACAAGGAAAACTGGACAAAATCATCCATGATAATACCATGCTACATCTGGGAATATGGCAGAAGAAGAACAAGAAATTGAAAAGGAAATGCCAGAAATTGAGCAGAGCACTGGTTAATATCAAATTTAGGTGCTTAATGAAGAAACCTAGAATGTTGGCAGCACCAAAGAAGAGGAGGAGAGGATTGGATGTGCTGGCTGAAGTGTCAAGGCACATGAACTAAGGAAGGAATATCAAAATTTTGGTTGCATGAGGACATGCAACACCTTCACAGTGGGGGTATGTTGAGTCTCAATTCTGCATCTTTTCCATACACTTTTCTATACCTTTTTCACTCACCCGAACCTCCCAAGTTGTCAATATCATTGTATGTTAATTGCAAAAGAGCATCTAACATGGTTTTTAACTATATTTTTGTGTCTGCTGTTTGATTTAGATTTTGTTCATTTAGCTGCGGAATCTTGCCACTTTCCGCAGCTGCTGCAACTTTCCGCAACTATTTTGTGAAACTCTATGTTACAGGTGTCTACAGGAAAAACGAGCCACATGGGCAAGTCAGAAATGATGTGGACATGGTTCGTGTCCTATTGGCTCGAGCAAACTCATCTAAAGAAGCTGCGGTCAAAGGCGTCCAAATGGAAGTCAACCATAGAGTCTCACGTTGACAGGACTCTGTTTCGTGTCACGTGAAGGTTCATATGGCCGTTTCTGAGTTGCGGAGGACAAGTCAACATCTGTACATGGCTCCATAGCCGAATTCAAGCATCCACTCCTCATAGATTTACTTTCCAACACGGCCATGATCCTAGATCCGTGGACGTAATGGTCTATGTGTTCTCCACCAGCATAAACTTTAGGAGACAGTTATATTTCTTTTGTTATATATAACGCGTTTGCATATGCATATAGAGTTAGTCGATGTTGGTCTCTGTTATCTTTTATTAGTCTGCTCTGTAATGTAATTACGCTGCACTTGTGCCGTAATACTACCATACTGTTATGACTGCATTTTAATATAAGAAGACTCTGTTTTCCAACGTAATTCGTACTTGAAGATCGTTGCCAAGGCTGGTGTAGAGGGCCCCTGCTCAGCTAAGGTTTTGTGCATTAGTGTATAGTTCTTGTTTTATTTCTTTAAAGTTCATTGTGCCATAATCCATTCACATGTTTATACACTGCATCTTTCATGGTATATATGCTTCATTTATGTTTATAAACTTTCATGCTTTCCATTTCACTTCTGTCTTTCATGTTTTATGTTGTTAATCACTGATCAGTGTTCTTGTTTCAGGTTATAGATAGGCAGCCCGGGCATTTTCATAGATTTTTGACTAATGACATGGGATTAACATTGTTCTGCTGCTAATTTGTTTTTCTTAGTTTCTGTTTAATTTCAGTACTGCTTTGTTTAATTCAGTTTTGCTCATTTGCTTCATTAGTTAAATTTAGATATATTAAACTGCTCATAACATCTTCAGTTGCCTCCGAAAGCCACAACTGGACTGATGGTGAGGGATTGTATTATGAAATGTGTAGTTTGGTATTAGTTTCCTTTCTGCAAATTTAGATATATTAAACTGCTCATAACATCTTCAATTGCCTCCGAAAGCCACAGCTGGACTGATGGTGAGGGATTGTATTATGAAATGTGTAGTTTGGTATTAGTTTCCTTTCTGCAAATTTAGATATATTAAATTGTGCATGACATCTTGAGTTACCTCCGAAAGCCACAGCTGGACTGATGGTGAGGGATTGAATTATGAATGTATGGTTTGATATTAGTTTACTTTCTGCAAATTAGATATCAGTTACTCAAGTTGTTTATGGTTACTTCCGAAAATCATAGCTGGACTAATGATGAGGGATCAGAAGACAAGTTGATGTAAATTGATTTAGATTTATTTTATTGCAACTTTTGGATTTCTTTCAGCATAGTTTATTTTGTGTTTAGACAGCAGCAAGAATAGTTTGGTTTCATGCTCACTAGTTCACTGTTTTGATTCATTAGACTAGCAACATCTTTTCATTTCAGCAACACATTTTCATTTCCTTTCAAGTTTTGTCATTGTAATTTTCAAATTCCTTTTTAAGTTTCAAGTTGGTAAATCATTATAGAGGATATCATTTCCTTGAAAAAACATAACCATACTTGTTTTCATTTTAGAATTTCCATTTCATCTTAGAAAACCAAAAATTACAAAAAGTTAAGAAATAGGTTATCTTGCACATATAGTGCGCCGCACTTCATCAGCTTACGAATCCCGGATTGACAAATTAAATGCAGCAATTTAGGATACACTAAATTGACCAGGACAACGACGGCCAGTACTTACAGCAGATTAACGCTGGCAAACACTTTGGGTGGGCATTTTTTTCACCATTTTGTTTCAATGAAATAATTAATTGTTGCACCTACTTCTTTTATGAGTTTTCTCACCTCCTTCCTCTATAAATGGGGAGAAGAAAAACATTGTAAGGGTTCCAGACTTTTATCAGAAAATTGTGTTGTGGAAGGCATTTTTGTGTACATTTTGAAAAGCTTTAGTATTCAGGCTCAGAGCCTGGAGGGTCTCAGTGAGGAGGAGTTCTGTCTGTTTTAGAGGATTCTGGTCTTTGATATCTCACAGTATGTAAGTTTCTCTTATGTGTTTAATACAATATCTCTTTCTATTTCATTTATCTTCTTGTATCATGTTTTGGAATGCGAGTGGCTCACTGGTTTGGTAAGGATTCATCCTAGTTGATGCCCATACTCAAAATCAGTCAAGCACTTTAAATAGGCTCATGCATGATATACTGTTTCATAATCATTTCATCCATCTTTCTGCTATATTAGTTGCTTTGGGAGGGTGCTTCTAAAACGCCATTGTCATGTATGGATTCTTAGAATGCTAAGCCCATATGTGGTTCTGTTGTGTATTTGGGCATCAGACCAAAGTTAATTAATATCCTCTTATGTTTCTTTCCTCCACGCATTTTCTGATAATTGATCTTTGTGATATATGATTTGAACCGGCCCTCTTTGCAGTAAATTGTCTCTTAACTATCTGATGCTTTTACACTGGAGCTTTGCATTGTGCCTCTGCAACATTACTTTCCCTGTGACAGTTTCTGTGATTGCTGGTCCCACTTTCAATCAATTTTCTTGTTTAACAAGAGATAGTAGGAGAGTCTTTGGATTGACAACCTAGTTTTATTATATGCCTCCTGCTATGCTAAGATGTCCTAGGCACTGGTCTATAGCAACTCTAGGCTGTCTCTAGGGTAGACAATAATTGTTGACAACATCTTTCTGGCGTCATTGCCGGGGAGAGAATTTGAGAATATCAGTTTCCCTGGGCCTTGAAAAATTGTATTCACTCTCTAATCAGGTGAGCACAGAGAGTTGAAGAGTTGCATATCTCTCACCTTGGCGACTCCACACTATTGTTTAATTGATAAATCTATTGGTATTCCTGGCTCCTCGAAAGCCCCATTTAAGATCAGATACATCCAAGTCGAAGATACCCTCTGTGTCTGACCCAGAGAAGATTATACATAGAAGAAGTTGGAGAGAGAGGAAATCAGCCCGTGCTGAAATCCCTGAGTTTTTCGAAGAAGATTGTCCACCTTCTTCTTCTCAAGAAATCCCAGTAGGATGTCCCGACTCCACTGAGGAAAATCCTGAATACTATTCAGATAGCCCACCCAGGGGAAGTGCTAGAACCAAAGAGAACTTTTGTCCTACCCCTGAGGCCGAAGAAGTTAAATAAGTTACAGAAGTAGCCCCTGTGAATCATGAATTGTTTCCATCTACGCCTCAGGCTGCTGTACAATATATTCCCATTGTTACTCATACTCCACTTCCTCCTACTCCTCTTCCTTCATTTGCACACCAAATTGTTGCACAACCCCCACCTCCTCCAATGGCTAATGTTCCTGCCTTTTTGTTGAATAAATATGCTCCCCTGGCATTACCACAAGTGCTGAATGATATGCCCCAGGATTATTTGAAGGTACTGCCCAGATTCACTGGAGAAAATGAAACTGATGCTTAGAAACATCTTGAGACTTTCTGCTCTTTTGCAGAGAACTTTAACGTTGAACATTTAGATGTGGTCTTAAGATTATTTGTGCAATATTTGGATGGTGAAGCCAGAAAATGGTTCAAGACATTGGGAAACCGTTCAGTAACCACCTGGGATGACATGGAGAATACTTTTCTCAGGAAATGGGGAGAAAAGAAAGATCATGGACAGTGTCTCACTGAGTTCAATACACTCAAGAAGAAACATAATGAAGGGGTGTCGGAGTTTATTAAGAGATTTAATAAGTTATATCTAAATCTCCCTGCAGATATGAAGCCTCATCAAAATGCTGCAAAAGTTGTTTTCATTGCAGCCTTTGACTCAGATTTCGGTTTCTCTCTCAGAGAGAGAAAGCCTGCCACCCTAGATGATGCTCAGTCAGACGCTCTTGAATTGGAAGCGAACTTTGCTTCCACTGGAAAATTAAAAGGGAAGGCTGAACAGGATGTTAGAAGGAGGGGGAAAGAAGAAGTATCCACTTCCAACCAGTATAAGGATTCAGATAAAATGGAGGAAATAAGAAAAATGATTAAGAAGATGGTCAAGCTTGAATTAGAGGCAAAGAACCCAGTTCCCAAGAATTTTTATAATGCTCCAAACAAAGGTTACAATCCTTAGTATAGAAAGCCACCCCTGCAGATTTTGCCAAGAGATCCAAAAGAACAACAATATTAAGTACCACATCCTCTGTATTTGGATGGTCCAGAAGATGACTCTATTGAAAACGCTGCCTATGAGGTATAATTTCCGTTGCAAGAAGATGAAGAATTTGAAGACACGGAAGAAGCAGAGATTGATCATTGTTGTAAACAGTTTGAGGACTTCATGTTGGCACAATTCAATAGAAAATATGATCTCAGATCTTCACGGAAGAGGGCCTGGACTCAAGATCAAGAAGAAGAGCCACCTCAGAAAGAAGCACCTACTCAAAAAGAGATGACAATGCAGAAAGCTGCAGATAAAGGTAAGAGTCCTCTAAATACTCCTCTGCGGTCTAATAATCAAGGTCCTTCTTCTTCATATACAGTTAGTCCTCATAATGTTGAGTCTGTGTCCAAAGAAGTTAAATCCTCAGTTGAAAATAAAGAGTCAAAAGATGTTGTAATAGAGAAGTCCCCTCCTACTTTTAGTCTGCAAAAAGAGCTTGAAAAAATTAAAATTTCAGTCCCCTTGACTGAATTATTGAAACGCCAGTTATTCCAGATAGTCTAAACCTTCAATAATATAGGCCCATGGTAGTATTTGGCCCTCATGTTGAGGAGATAGATCCTTCTACCCCTCCTTTTTATGTGTCTCTAGTGATTCATGACCTGCTGCTACACAATTGTATGTTAGATTCTGGGGCTTCCCATAATCTTATGCCTCTGTCTGTCATGGAACAACTAGGGCTGAAAATCACACGTCCATACAAAGACCTATATTCATTTGATTCCAAAAGGGTTAAATTCTTGGGGATGATTAAATATTTAGTGGTCAATTTGGCCCAAATTCCAGCAAAAAGTGTGGTCATGGACATTGTGGTGGCTGATATCCCAGCCCGCTTTGGCATGTTGCTGTCAAGATCCTGGGGTACAAAGATTGGTGGGTCAATCAAGTTGGATTTAACATATGCTACTATCCCAGTTTTTGGCAGTCAGGAGAGGAGGTTATACAAGGAAACTAAATTTGTCAAGGTGGTTACTAAGGTTGATAACTCTAAAAATTTACCAGTCTATAGTAAAGAAGGAGATTTTTCATGCTTTATGCTAGAAGAAGATCAAAATTATGTGCATGAACCCTCCTTCCAAATTAAGGATGAGCATCCTTTAGAAAATTATGAAGCTGGAATCTGGACTTTACATTTTGATGGGGCAAATTCAAGAGAAGGCAATGGAGCTGGGGTGTTATTAATTTCTCCTACAGGCAAATGGGTCCCACTATCCTTCAAATTGGAGTATGAGGCTACCAATAATGTAGCTGAATACGAATCACTTTTTTTGGGATTACAGACATCTAGAAACATGGGCATCCAAAGTTTAAAAGTCATGGGAGATTCTGAGTTGGTGGTAAGACAGGTCCGAAATCAATGCCAGACCAAGCATCCTCGGCTAAGGGCATATAGAAATGAAGTTTGGGACATGGCGGAGAATTTCTTCTCAGCCTTTAACATACAGTTCATACCCCGGGAGCAGAATCGAATGGCAGATTCTCTTGCTGTGGCTGCTAGCACATTTCATCCTCCTCAGAACCCACTCTTGAGGTATGAAATTGAAGTACGATATAGACCATCAATCCCAGATAATATTAAGCACTGGAAGGTATTTGAAGATGAGGAAAAGATGAAGAGATTCCTGGAGACAGTGGGTGATTTTTCAAATACGGAAATTGATGATGATGAGGAAGTGGAAAACGTTGCAAAAAAAAAATGGGAGGAGAAGGTGGCAGGTAATAAAGTGCTGCAGTTGAAAGGAAACATTATACCTAGAGGGCTGGTGCCTCTAGAAATATTATTTGATAAAAATGATGTTCCATTGCAGCATAATAAAATAATAGAAGAAAATCAAGTAGAAGACTTGAATTTGGGCACTGATGCTGAGCCCAAAATTGTAAAATTATCTAAGAAGGTTTCAGAGTAATACAAAAGAAAATATCTGAAGTTATTTCAATCTTATAAAGATGTATTTGCATGGTCCTATCAGGACCTAAAAACTTTTGATATTAATATAATGCAGCATAAAATTCCTTTGAGGGAAGATGCAAAGCCTTATAAGCAGAAGCTCAGACAGATAAATCCTCTGCTGCTTCCTTCAATTGAAAAAGAAATCAAGAAGCTACTGAAAGCTAAGATAATTGTGCCATTGAAATACTCAGAATGGGTAGCAAACCTTGTCCCTGTTCGAAAGAAAAATGGAGAAATAAGGCTGTGTGTGGATTTCAGAAATTTAAATAGAGCATCATTAAAGGATAATTATCCATTGCCAAAGATGGACCACATGCTGCAAAAAGTAGTAGGAGCCTCAAGAATGTCAATGATGGATGGTTTTTCTGGCTATAACCAGGTGGCTGTACTTCCAGAGGATCAGAAGAAAACTGCATTCACCACCCCATGGGGAACATTTATGTATGCCAGGATGCCATTTGGTTTGATTAACGCAGGGGCCACATTTCAGAGGGCTATGGACATAGCCTTTGTTGGGGAACAAGATAAATTTTTGGTGGTATATCTTGATGATATTACAGTGTTTTCAAAGGATGATACTGAACACATTCAGCACTTGCAGAGAACCTTTGAAAAATGCAGAAGGTATGGTCTCTCCCTCAATCCTCAAAAGTCTTTATTTGCATTAGATGAGGGAAAACTCTTAGGGCACATTGTAACTAAAGATGGTGTGAAAATAGACCCTAAAAGAGTTGAAGTCATAAATGGTATTCCTTTACCCAGCAATAAAAAAGAAGTGCAGGTGTTTCTAGGCCGAATCAATTTTCTGAGAAGGTTTATTCCTGACTATGCTGAGATAGTTAGGCATATAACAGACATGTTGAAGAAGAATAATGAGGTTAAATGGTCACGAGAATCACGGGAGGCCTTTGCTAGAATTAAAGCTGCATTTGCTGAAGCCCCTGTGCTGGCTGGACCTGATTACACTAAACCATTTATGATGTTTTATTTTGCATCTCCTCATACAATAGCTGGAGTATTGTTGCAAAAAAATGAAGATGGATATGAACAGCCTATTGCTTTCTTCAGTAAAGTGCTTCATGATGCTGAATTGAAATATAATATATTGGAGAAGCAGGCATATGCCCTGGTGAAGTCCCTCAAAGCCTTTAGAATGTATGTTTTGCAGTCTCATATTACTGCATATGTCCCTACAGCAGCTGTCAAAGACATTCTCATTCAGGGAGATAGTGAAGGAAAAAGAGGAAGATGGATTGCAAAAATACAAGAATATGATTTGGACATCAGACCTACTAAGCTGATTAAAGGACAGGGACTTGGTAAAATGTTATCTGAATCAAATCATCAAGCCTTGGGCATTAATTTATCTATGATTGCAAATGAAGAATCTAAGGAGGAAAAAGAGCAGCAAGGACTGGAGATGGCCGCTCAGAAAGCACATATAAAATGCCTCACCAGTCCATGGTATAAAGAAATAGTAGAATATCTTTTAACACTCAGCTGTCCTCCTAGTTGCGATAAGGCCAAATACAGAGCATTAAGGCTAAAAGCACAAAAGTACATAGTTGCCAATGGCCAGTTATATTGGAGAGACCCTTCAGGCATACTATTATTGTGCCTCACAGAAAATGAAGTGGAAGGTATAACGATGGAATTTCATGAAGGAATTTGTGGAGGCCATTACAGCTGGAGGGCCACAGCCCATAAAATTCTGAGGGCTGGTTTCTACTGGCCTAAGTTATTTGGGGATGTTTTTACTTGGGTCAGAGCATGTGATAAGTTCAAAAATTTGCCGAGAAACAAAAGTTGCCAGCTCTACCTTTAATTCCTGTCCATGTGAATGAACCATTTCAACAATGGGGATTAGATTTTATAGGAGAGATACACCCTCCATCCAGTGGCCAACACAAATGGATACTGTCAGACATAGATTATTTTATGAAATGGGTGGAAGCCATACCCACAATAAATGCTACATATACAGTCATCATGAAATTCATGGAAGAAAATATCATATCAAGGTTTGGCTGTCCTGCTAGTATAGTGATTGATAATGCACATGCCTTCAAATCTGCAAAATTTGTGAATTTCTGCCAGCAGTATAATATTTCACTTAATCATTCTACAACCTATTATCCACAGGGAAATGGTTTAGCAGAATCTTCTAATAAAACTTTGGTGAGGGCCTTGAAGAAAACAATCAATGAGAACCAGAAGAATTGGGATTCCCAATTGAAGTTTGCTCTGTGGGCAAACAAAATCACCAGCAAGAGAGCAACTGAGAAATCTCCATATGAACTAGTGTATGGATGAGCAACAGTGTTTCCTGTGCAGCTGGCCTTTCCAATGGCACGTTTCATGCAGGAAAGCCAGGAAGAACCAGATGATATGGTCAGAAGAATCAATCAATTGGTGGAATTAGAGGAAACACGAGATCAGGTGAATCAGAGATTAGCTGAATATCAGGAAAAAATGAAAAACATATTTGATCAGCATGCAAAAGACAGGAAATTGTAGATTGGCGACTTAGTTCTTAGGTGGGATGTCCGAAGAGCTGAAAAGGGCAAGCATGGTAAATTCGATCCACTTTGGTTTGGCCCATTCAAAATTGTGGAACAGAAAGGTAATAATACATTCATGCTGGAGAATATATAGGGCGATTCGCTGGATGCCCCTGTGAATGGCCAATTTCTCAAGCCCTATTTTCAGTTTTGATGCAGGCAAAGATGGCCAGGTGTACCATATTGTAAATTAATTTCTGTTTTGTTTCTGTTTTCATTTTTGGTAATGAGGGAAATGGGGTGAATTACAAGTGATAAGCAGGGAGTGCCGGAGAGCAAAATCTACATACAGGATGCATAGGTGGTCTGCAGGTTCTCGACACGTCCAGGGATGAACATGCCATCCCCAGTTGGAGCCAATGTTGTTCATTTCAACTCCTCGTTCGAATTTTTGGCCACTGATCCCACCCAAATCTGTTTAAAACCCTCTTTGGTGACCTAAACTCCCTATATTCAGCCTATTGCTACCCTTCTCCGCCCGAAAAATACATCTCAAAAAGGCCGATACCCGCAATTAAAATATATCAGGCCTAACCCTTCAAGCCTTAGCCCCCTTTGTTTCATTCCCCACATGGCTCGGGCGCAAGACCGCGTGCCAGACAGAAAGGGGCTTAGGGTTCAAAGTTTCGGGTGCATCTAGAGCCGTCTGATTGAAAATCAATCAACGGAGCGGAGTCTTGCTTACCCTGGTGGTCCCCGCGCTTTTGAAACCGGCTGTTTCGTTCCGCACCACCTTTATTGGGAAGGTGGTATTTCCACGAAACACAGCGATCCCATACGATGATCGTCGCGTGTCCTGGTGTACGTCCCAAAACCGCCCCCATTTCACGAATTATTGACTGGTCAAAAGTCGGGAAGCGGAATCCACCATCGCCATCAGATCTCAAAGCCTTCATCCAATGGCGATCATTCCCCAAACCTGCACGAGCGATAGCAAAAGGAAATCGTACCTCGGGTCCACCATTCCATCACCCTCTGATTGATTTTCAACCGTTGATTCTATTTGCTGATCCTATGGCTCGAAATTATCGACACACCCCGCTGACCGATCAAGCCCACCTCCACGTCATCACTTCTGCTTAGCCCTTCGTACGCCCCCGTGGCATTTCCATCCTCCGCCACCAACCATATATTCTATTATGTGTTATATTCCGGGGTTTTCATTATCAATCATCCGCCCCGTTCATCCATCCTTGTTCCTCTGTATCCTTAGTTGCCATCCTGCATTGTCTCATCATTTTACCGAGTCCGTATCACCATCTCCATTATCATTGTCACATCCACAACCCCAGTGTCTGGTTTCCTTTAATTTGTTTGTGGATTTTTGTAGGTGTCGGGCACTAAAGAATTGTCGTAGTTTGTGACCTACATCACAAGGGCCAAAGGCATTTTAAAGGACCATCTATCAGGGGCAGAATGATGACGCAAAGATCCGGGAAATATTGTCGATAAGACTTTATTTAACAAAGCAGAGCTGGAATTTATCAAACCTCTCAAAGCAATTCAAAAGGGGTAGGTTCTGTTAGGTGAGAACATTAATGATGCTACACAGAATATCGGAAAAGGATCGAGAAGCTTAGTATCCGGTGTTGAGGAATTTAAATCTTAATCCAGAGTTCAGAGGGCAAGGAGTACGGATGCACGGGAAATCAATCTCAAGGTTTTATTGTAGCAGATCTCTCTCTCAGCAAAGGACAGAGCGCTCATATATTTTATTTTCATGCCTTGTTTATGAGGAGATTTTCATCTTCAACATTTATTCCATGGAGTAGCAGCAGAGTACTTACAACAAATTAACGCCGGCAAACACTTTGGGCGAGCATTTTCTCACCATTTTGTTTCAATGAAATAATTAATTGTTGCACCTACTTCTTTTATGAGTTTTCTCACCTCCTTCCTCTATAAATGGGGAGAAGAAAAACATTGTAAAGGTTCCAGAATTTTATCAGAAAATTGTGCTGTGAAAGCCATTTTGGTATACATTTTGTAAAAGCTTTTGTATTGAGGCTCAGAGCCCGTAGGGTCTCAGTGAGGAGGAGTTCTGTCTGTTTAAAGGATTCTGGTCTTTAATATCTCACAGTATGTAAACTTCTCTTACATGTTTAATACAATATTCCATTTCATGCATCTTCTCGTATCATGTTACTGGAATGCGAGTGGCTCACTGATTTTAGATAAGGATTCATCCTAGTAGATGCCCATATTTGGATCAGTCTAGCACTTTAAATAAGCTCATGCATGATATACTGTTTCGTATTCATTCCATCCACTTTTCTGCTATATTAGTTTCTTTGGGAGGGTACTTTTAAAACGCCATTGTCATGTATGGATTCGTAGAATGATAAGCCCATATGTGGTCCTGTTGTGTATCTGGGTATCGTCAAAGTTAACTAATATCCTCTTATGTTTCTTTCCATACATGCACTTTCCGATATTTGATTTCGTGGCGTATTATTTGAACCTACTCCTTGCGTAAATTGTCTCTCTTAGCTATCCGATGCTTTAATATTTGAGCTTTTGCATTGTGCCTCGCAACATTACTTTCCCCTCGTGGACAGCTTTCTAAGGATTTCTGTCCCATTTTCAATCAATTTTTCTCGTTTAACAAGAGATGGTAGGAGAGTTTTGGATTGACAACCTCCCATTTTCATTGTATGCCTCCCGTTGTGCTAAGATGTCCTAGGCACCGGTCTATGGCAACTCTAGGTCGTCTCTGTGGTACATAATAATTGTTGACAACAACCGTCATAGCTACTATGTTTTGTTTGGTAGCTTTCCTCAAGTTTATGAAACTCAGCTTCCTCCCAAAAATCAAAAACTGAGTATTCTGCAAAGTTAGCTTCTGTTTGGAAATCATCATCATTATCAACATATTGATCAAACCTTGGAAAAACATCATTATAATTAATGTCACCAACCATGCATATTGGACTATCAAATTGTTTTTCTTCAAATTGATTTACAAATCTATTTTTTGACTTATGATATGCAAGATTAACAGGAGAAAGATCAGAAAATTTTTGGTTATATGAAGTTTCAGAGGTTGTCTGCATGTTTATAAGTTGATCTATTTCCTCTTCAATTAAAAAGGGAGGAATTTTCATTTCTCTTCGGATATAACTACAATAATCCTCTTTCTTCTGGGAAATCTGATTTAAAAGATGAATGTCTTTTTGGGCTTCACCTATGAGAGATGATGAATCATCACTTATGCCTTTAGAGAGATCTTGTGGGTTCTCTTTCATTTGCTTCTTGTTTTCATATTCAACCACTTCTTTGTGATGTTGAGGGTAGTTAGAATGTAATTCATGAGTTTTTTCTGATAGATTTTCAGGAGGCCAATTTGCTTTTATGAACTCACATGACTCCCAGCATAAAGGTATAGATCCTATAGGTTTTGATTTATCTTCTATTTTGGATCTAAATTCATCCTCACTCAACTATTCTTGATGCTTGGGATAGTAATCATGGGATTCATGAGTTTCCTCTGATGGATTCTTAGGAGGCCAATTTGCTTTTATGAACTCAAATGACTCCCAGCATAAAGGTAGAGATCCTATAGGTTTTGATTTATCTTCTATTTCGGATCTGAATTCATCCTCACTCAACTCTTCTTGATTCTTGGGATAATAAGTATGGGATTCATGAGTTTCCTCTGATGGATTCTTAGGAGGCCGATTTTCTTTTATGAACTCAAATGACTCCCAGCATAAAGGTAGAAATCCTACAGGTTTTTATTTCTCTTCCATTTCAGAATTTATGATTTCAAAATGGCTGATAGCTTCTTTACAACATTCCTCTATGTTTTTATTTGCAACTTTCTCATTAGTCACATTTTATTTATAACTCTTGTCTTGTAATAGTTGACTATGTTCATCCTGAGGAAGAATTGTAGGTTGGTTTGAATAAGCATTTTTAACTTTAACTTTGTGTCTTTCTCTTTTCTTGTCAAGTAGATGCTCTATTTTGGTGAAATCATATACCAATTTTTCCAAATTTTTCCTCTGAAGATATTATTCTCTCTTGATTTGCTTTTTCTTTCTCTATTATTCTTATTTGTGTCTCCCTATTTAATATGTTGAATTCTACATCAACTGCTATCCTTTTCATTTCTTCTAGGGTCAAAGGATCTTTATTTCTTATCCGGAAAACCATCTTTGGGTCAAAGGAATCTGGGTAGTGCAAGAGAGCACATCCGAGGGGTGGCTTTATGTTAGCAGGCACTGCATGGTATAATTTATTGAACCTGGTTGAAAAGTTTTGTATTGTCTCCCCCGGTTGTCTTTTTAACTGATTTTATTCCTTTATGATGAGAACTTTATTACCCATGACCACCCACCTATCTAGGAAGATTTGAGTGAACTGATGAAAATTGGTAATGCTTACAGCTGGAAGGTCTTTAAACCAACTCTTAATTTTTCCTTGTAATGATAAGGCAAACATTCTAATATGCACATCATCTTCTTCTATTTCATAAAGGTCAAGTAAATGCTCAAGATTTTGGATGTGCTCTTCAGCGGTGACTTTGGAGCTTTCTCCATCAAATCTGGGTAATTTATTTTGAAGATTTGTGGGGAGGGCTCGGAAGATGGGAGGTAAAACCAGAGGCTTGTATCTTTCTGGGACCTTTGTGGATATAGGTAGTGTAAAAATAGATTTATGTCTGTTTGAGGTTTTAGCCAGAGTGGGAAAGGTAGCATGAGGCTCATGTTTTTCTAGGTTTTCCATAGGTGAATCTGGGGTAAGCACAGGTGTATAAGCCTGCTCATGGTCTGAAATTTGAGGCTTAGCTTTTCGAGGTTTGAGATCTTTCCAATGATCAATGTAGATCTCAACAGTGTATTCTTGATTAGACTGAAAGTAGGATATAACATAGTTATAAATAAAGACAATAATTTCTTGAATCCAACTAAGGCCTGAGTGCTTTTTCTTTCTAGGATGACTGGTCATGTCTTAGGCTCTTCCTCCAGTGTATGCTTTAGGTCTATTGAGAGTTGTGGAGCTGCCATGTGGATTTCTTTTAGATCTATGGTCCACCACCAACAATATCAAAGATTCTTTCAGGAAATTTTTTTCTTGAAAACTTTGAGATGAAGACTTGCAAGGAAGAGTGATTCACTTGGTTTTAACAGTTTGCTAGGCTGTTTGGACAAGCTAATGCTTCTATTTGAAATATTATTTATGTTTATCTCCTATGTTTAGGTGAAGTCTTCTGAATCGCTAAGTTATCCATAGTTTGTCACTGATTACAAAGTTTGCACCATAAGTTTTAAGTTTTTGGAAAGGATGAGTCAACTGAAAGGTATGGTTTATGATTTTTTTGGTTTTTTATGGAGTTTTTAGGCCTATTGGAGGCTAGTGTTGTCGCCAGGTGGAACTTGGTTGTTTTTGTAAAGATGTAGCTATGGTCCACCACCAATAACTATGGAAAAGCCAATATAGGAATGTTTTGGGGTTTTCTGAGCTTTTGTGTAGCCTATGAGGTTTGGAAGAGTTTCCTATAGCTGAATCATAATTTTTCTAAGATGGTGAAAGAGCTAGCTTCTACTCTTCAAACAATACTTAAGTTTTCTAAGTTTGATTTAGACTTCGCGAGTTACTAAGGAGTACTTAGATTGTCACTAACTTGGAAGGTCCCACCGTGATCACCATTATGTTAGTGAGCGGTAGGATAAGTCAACAAGATAGTATTTTCAAAGGTCTCTAAAGGTTTAGGGAAACTAAGTTTGTTTATCACTCAGAGTCCCACTGTGATCGCCATTATGTTAGGGTCCCGTGATTTGGCTGATTGGCAAGCTAATTGATGGTGTAACATCAAATGAATCTTTGGAGCCCAAGGACCTAGCCTTCCTGGACTCAGAGAGGGCTATCTCTATTTGTGTAAGGGATATCTGTGTGTATGCTTATTGTGTTCTGATTTTCGGCTAGTTATGAAGTAGGTTTTTGGTTTTGGTTTTTTGGTTGTGAGGGATGAACTGATCAAAGATTAAGATAGGTAAAAAGATGTCAGATCAACTGGGCTATGGGGTCAAAAAGGTCAAGAAAGCTTCAGATGTTGATACAAGGTTGCTGAAGGGCCGATTTGATTCGAGGTAAAATGGATCTTTGTGAAAAATGGAGTGAGATGGACTTTAAATTTGTGAATAACAAAGGATTTCAAGCATAAATAGTTTAATAGCTGACATAAACATGGTAGGGAAAACCATTAATCATGAGAAATGTAACTATAAGATAATCAACGCATAGAAATAAACATTCAAGCCATGCATAGAGATATATGACTCTTGAACTTTCGAAAATGGCTATCAGACTTTGGGGAAATACATTTAAGATAGAAAAACAACTCAAATCACTATGTAGGAATGCCCAAACATAGTACTTCAAGCTATTGGGTACTTTGAAAACAATATTGCATAGTTTTAGGCAAAGGGCAAGATCAGTACAAGACCTCCTTGGTTCAACAAATGACAATCTAATCAATCAAAGAGAGGTTTCATAGGTGGAGCTATGGCTAGCCATGAGTAAGAAGGGAATATCGTAAATCATACTTAGCATGCATAAAACCATAAATGAAATAAGAAAACAATATTCTTCCGTTATTAAAGAGCAATCAAGGATTCTTTAATATGACTAAGAATGAAGAAAACACAGAAGCTATAAAGAAACAGGAAATTTGAGGTGCCTCCAAGGGCATGTCTCAAATCTATTCTCTACTGTCTTATAGCAAGAAAGAACATGGAATTATGAATGAAAACTAGGAAAAAAAATAGAGAGAGAGACACTATACCATTCTACCAAGTCATGGAATCCAACAACAATCCTCTTTCATCATCCAAGAACAGCCAAGAAACTATCCAAAAGCATGAGATAAGTATTTCTTACAAAGCTTATATGACCATATATCGCTTCTATTCATCAAGTTCAGCCTTGTTTACAATGAATACTCATGGAATATATAGGCCAAGAGTGAGGAAAACCTCCTAGTTCAACTTGCAATCTCATTGGCTTATCCAGAATATCTGATTTTGTCCTTGAGGCTTTGCAAAGCCCAGGGCACAAAATATGTAATAAAATATCTGAAAAATGCTAAAAAAGGAAAATATATTTACTTTTCATGACTAATCATGCACAAAAATAGCTAAACGCACATGAGGAAAAGTGACTTTAGAAAGGTACATTTTTCACAAAAATACTTAAGAAATACATCAGCAGAAAGTCTTCTGACTTGCCGACAGTTTTTGTAAGACTTCCCGATGTCGAAACGAGGCCTGTGATGGCTCGTTGGAAAGCTCTGAATGTATATTTTCTGGAAATATTTAGTTTGCTCCAAACTGACCACGAGAATTTCATCAAAAACTAACCTGTGTGTAAAAGCCAAAAAAATAGGCCTTGTTGATAAACGGGGCAGAGTGTGGAAAAAATGAGTGTTTTTCGCCGTTTTGAGGGAGAAAATCATCTTCAATTGCTCTGCAAATCGCTGTGTAGATGCCCCTAAATTTAATGCATCCAATGGTACCACTCGCAATAGCTGAGGATGCTCCAAACAAAAATGTCGGCGCCCATGATTTTATGCAAATAGGCCCAAAAATGACAAAAAACAAGATCATGTCAAAATTCGCTCAATTTTGGCGAGAAAACCCCTTAAGGGTGTTTAGAAACACGCCTAGAAGCTTGGGCCAAAATTCCAAGTCTAGATGTGTATTTTCCACTTTTTCTCATTGGGCGCCCTCTTTGGGCAATTTTGAATTTTTCTTGGTTTTCTTCCTTGTTGTTTCGCATTTTCAGCTTTGGCGAAGAAATCATGGCTCCTTTCTTAGGAGAGGAAGCTAGCACATGATTTGGAGAGTGCCCTTCATGATCCATGTTTTGTATTTTCTTGCCCTCATCATTTCTTGCTTGAGGGCTGCCTTGATGTTCCTTTTCATCACTGCCTTACTGTGTTGTTCTTTATCACTATGATCTTGCCGCTGTGGAGGCTGCCATTATGTTCCTCTTCATCAATACCTTGCTACCCATCACTTTGATTTTCCTTTGAGGCATTGTGTTTCTGATACTCTTTACTTGCTTACCAAGGCAAACTGATTCAAATTATCAATGGAAATAATCTTCAACCAAAAACACCTTTTCCTCTTTGCAAGACTAAGTTTGTCCTTAGTTGTCAAACATGTTTTTGATAAATGAAGGAAAAATTACTTCTTCAGCACTATGTTTGAGTAAATAACCCTTTTAACAAGATATTTTTGTGGTTTTTAAGATAAGTCTCCTTTTTTTTTTGGCATAAGGTCTCTTTCCCATCAAACACTATTTTTATGAAGTCACTGTTAGTAAAATACTGAACAAAACCCCTTTCAAACTGATAACTCTCTTCCTCCCAATTACTATATTCCTTGGCAAACACTACTTTGAAATTAGTGATCTTCTGTGGTTATTTGAAGTAGAAGGCGCTCATTGGAAACACTGCTTTAAAATACTCCTAGAAAACTCTCTTAAAATAACAAACTAACTCTCCTCCATTTAACTGCTTCTATCCTTTGTAATCATAGTAAGAAGACCTATTTCAATTTGACAAATACCTATCTCATAATCACTATTTATTTTTGTTTTAAATGATCATGGCGCTGCTTTGAAACCAATGTTTAAAAGACTCTTTTCAACTGACAATCATCCTTATCCCCTAGTCATTGTTTCCTCTTTGATTTAGCAAACAAAGTGCTCTTTGAAACCAATGTCAAGATGCCTCTTTAAACCGATTTGTGACCTTTGCAAAACTCTGCTTTTCCTTCTAGAGATTGTGCCAATCCTTGAATTTTCATAACACAAAAAGACCTTCTTTAAGCTTAACTAAAAACCCTTTATGTAAACTCTGTTTTGTTTTGTAGAGACTATGTGAAATTTTAAATATTCATAGCATAAAACTCTTTCAAATTGGGTCATTAATCCTCCTCTCTTTCTCTGTTTCTGTTCTTTATTATTCAAAGTAAAAAAAAAACCTTCTTTCAAACTAGCAAAGTCCTTATCTCTTTTATCATTGTCTCTTTGATTTAGTAAACAAGGTGTGTTCTCTGAAAACACTGTTTTAAAATACTCCTGCAGGCTGATTATGAGACCTCCACAAACTTTGTTTTTCTTGTCTATATTTCTTAGCTATCTCATAGCAAAAAAAATATTTCAAATTGGCACATTAACCAACCTCTCTTTCACTGTTTATATCCTTTGTAATCATAGTAAAGAGACTTCCTTCAATCTCTGCTTTTTTTTTTAGGAGTTTGGCAAACAATATCTTTGATGATGATTAGTTTTTAGCATACAATTTTTCTAATTTTTTTTTATAAACAAGCCTCTATTTAAACAAGCATGCTTCTAGTGAAACCATGAATGTCCTCTTATCCTCAATCAGTGTTTTCCCTTGAAATTTGTAGCCAAACCCTCCCTCAAACTGAAACTAGGCAAGGAGACAAGAAAAACCTTTGGAAAAGTTTTCTTGATGTGTTGGAGATGATTTCCTTGAGTGAAAAATAATTTGGAACCCTTGGAAACTACTTTGGTGACCTGTTTTTCTTGTGGCCTAGTTGTTGTACAGGCGTGCCGCGCACTTCAGAAAAAAACACTATTAATACCTACAGGCGCGCCGCACAATGTTTCAAATGCCCCGCACACTTTTGCAGCCCGTTTTGGAGGCCTTCCTGGTGTCGGAATTGGGCATGAGATGGCTCATTGGAAAGATATGGAAGTTTGATTTCCAAATATGCTTGATTTTTTTCATTTGGTTTCCATTTGGTTTTCCAAAAAAATATTTTCCCAACACTGGTGAAAAATGGTGAATCCCGGTGCTGAAATGCATAGTGTTGTTTGCAGGCCACTTTTGGATTCCTTACAGGTGTCAGAATTTGGCCCAAGATGGATCGTTAGAAAGCTATGGAAGTATGTTTTCCAAATATGGTTTATTTGTTTCATTTGGTGTCCATTTGGTTGTTAGAAAATTGACTGTCCCAACACTGGTCAAAAATGGTGAATGTTGGTGCATAAATACATAGTGCTGTTTGTAGGCTACTTTTGGATGCCTTCTTGTTGTTGGAATTTGGCCCGAGATGGCTCGTTGGAAAGCTATGGAAGTATTATTTCCAAATATTCTTGAGGTTTTTAATTTGGTATCCATTTTTTTGTTCAAAAGTTGACTGTACCAACACTGGTCAAAATGGTGAATCCTGGTGCAGAAATTCTCCCTGTGACATTTGTATTGTTTACATTTCTCACAAACCATAATACCTGTGTAGAAACGGAAGAATTTTTTTGTTCATGAACCTATGAGGGACAAAAAAATCTCTCACTTTTTTCAATTTCATCTCTGTTTGATTAGAAACACTTTTGAAACAAACTTCCTGGGCGCTCCTTAACCTCTGTCTTACCATTTCTTGAGCTGTATTTCTCTGAAGCCTTTATAAAAGAGCCTTGATTTGCCGATGAGGGTCCTTTGATATAACATGAAACTTGTTTGAGTATCTCTTTAACCATTTGTATGAGAAAATTTTCATGGTGACAACCTTAAGAAAACTGACCCTCTGCCTTTTGTGAGGGAGGCCATCTTCAAGCTGACAAATCAACTGTTTTTTCTCTAGGTGACTTTGCTTGTGACCTCTGTCTCTCTAAGCACTGTATATCCTTTGAATTTTTAGACAATAAGAATGGTTTTGATCATGAAAGTATTCTTTGCCTATGTGTTGGGAAAAGCACTTGGATAGATAGCAATGCCCTCTCCAAAAATGTGACTTTTTATCTTTTGGAGGAAACCCTTTGTAAACATAAGAAAAAGAGACCTTCAGAACCCTCATGCCACATCTTGGAAAGAGATAATTCACAACTCCAAAACATACTTTGAAAATTTCTGCTCTCCTGGTGTTTTGATGATGATTAGGGCTATTGTGCAGTTTGATCAAATCATTCAGGCACCCTTGGATATTTTCCTTTGACTGTGGATGACAAACCTTATTTGTATTCACCCATGGCGTTACATATATCCTTTCTTTACATTTGATGAGTCTGTCCAAATTTTGTTCATTTTAGCTGCAAGTTGTCTTTAAAGGAGATCTTTGATAGAAGAAAAACCAAACCTCTTTGATTATTACAGTACCACTGCTTGGCCATCTTCTTAACAACATTTTTCCACTCATAATCATCCGATTGTTTCCCACTGCACTCAAACTCTGCCTTTCAAACAGTGAAACCATATAATCAATTCTTGAAACACCACTGCTGTGTTAGTGGTTTCATCCATTGGATAAAAAGGTGTAAAACAAGTTTTTTTTAAGGCTATTTGTAGCTTTGTTAGCCTTGTGCCCTTAAATGAGGCTACACCTCTGTTCCTGGCCCTCTGCTTGTTAAATGAAGAAGGCCTTTATCACATTTCCCAACCATCTGCTTTTGGAGGAGGTTTTACACAGTCATCCTACCCTTTGCTCATGTTTGGAGGAGGTTTTACACAGTGATGATATTTCATCCCTTTGTCAAACTATGTCATGTTTCCTTGTAGTGCTTATTCACAGTTAAGTAAATATAAAGTGACAAATTGACAATATGCCATGAGGGGAAATTTTCTGAGATATGTAATCCTATTGTTAAAATACCTTTATGCATCTTGAGACATCAGAAGCAACTTGATATGTATCTGTAGAGTATTACTTGCTAGTCATAAGTCACTAACCTTTTGACTGTGTTTGCAGGAGCTCATTGAAATACCTTTCTGACTAGTACTTGCATCCCAGGCTCAAAACCATATGAGAAGCAGCTGTCTTCTCATGTTAAGTTTAATAATGTCTTCTGGAACAATGGTACACTTCTGCTCTTGAAAAAGACATTGAAACACTATAAATCCACCTAATATCAGTTTGACTTGTGGTATATGCACTGCTGAGACATCAAGGCTTATTAGTGGCACGACTTAAGGGTATATCAAGATTTTCTCTTGCAGATTAAGCGCTAATTCAGGGCTGGTTGGTATTGAACAAAGGATTCTGGCTCAGGCTGTTTTTGTCAAGGAAGGGATTCTCTAAAGCGCCACTACCTAACTTAGGGGCAACTTTCATTGATTTTGATTGTGTTTGAAAAGAAGATCAAGGATAGGAAGGGAGACACTTTGTCAAATATTGGATAGTGAGTTTCATGAGAACGAGGGGGAAAATGACAGTAGACCAGCAAGACCAAGACAACTATAGACAAGGATATTTTGCTGAAACAAGACATGACTTTGAAAACTGAAGATTTCTTTGATCATAGGCTGACAGGAAAGGCTAGGAAAGCAAAAATTTGTTTGGGGGTTTTCTAGATGAAAAATTGACATATGGAGATTAGCTTCTAGAAAACTCGGCTAGGAATCTAGTCATCAACAACAGGTGAAAAATACTGATGACTAACAATGGCTCCATTTGGGGAGGGCAGCTCCTTTTCAGGAGGTGTCCAGAATTGCAGATCTTTGGTTTATGAAGACCAGTGCCTTATCCATTGGCGCAAATTTTATTCTTTCTTGATGCCATTTCTGAATATTGATAGCATGATTAGCCTCAAAATAATCTCTACCTACCTAGCTATATTTCCTAACCTTTTTCTTCTTTAGGTGCATTTTGACTAGCAACCTTTTGACATGATATTTTTCAGAATAGAAACTATCTAATGCTACACTTATATCTTCCGAGAGTTCAGATTGGATTTAAACTGATGAAATCCTTTGTTTCTCTAATAGAATGGATCCACTCATTAAGATTAAATAGTTGACAGATTTTATTCACTATTCTAGAACATGAAATTGAAAAATGACGAAATCAGATTAGACAGCTTCCGATTTGTTATGTACATGTGGCATCAGAGACACAAGCGTACAAAGTATTATCATCTATGAAATGAAATTTAGAAAATCGTGGCTAGGATACACAAACTTGTTTTTCATCCCCGTTTTCCTTTCGTCTGCTGGAGCATGTGGAACTAGTATATTTTCCTAATCTATTTTCTTCGACAAGTCAATCTTACACAAATATGAACATTCTTTATTCACTAAAAGATTAGACAAGCTCGATTTGTTATGTACATGTAAGTACGTAGTATGCTGCACACAGATATTATTTTGCATGAAAATGAAATTTAGAAAAATCAGGGCTAGGATACACAGTTTGTTTTTCATCCCTGTTTTCCTCTTTGGTTTGGTTTTGAGCATGTGGAACCAGTATCTTTTCCTAATCTATTTTCTTCGACAAGTCAATCTTACACAATCTGACTATCTTTTATTTCACTAACTTATCGGCAATCAATTTAAAACATGTTCAGTTATGATTAGGCTAGATAACTGAACAAGAATTTTGAGCACTAGTAGGGGCATTTAGACTTGCTCGCTTTCAGCATGACTATTTTTGGGTATGGGGCTGTACCATTGCTTTTAGAAACTTCCCTCTTTTTCTACTTTTTACTGTTTTTTGTATTTTATGCTTTTTCACTTTTTCTTCAAACAATCTAGAACTGAAAAGATGCTCACAAGGCTGAGCTTATTTTCCACTGCTGTCTATCTATCCTAATCTAATCTATACACAATAGACATTTATTTGGTGAATTCTCTTTTCCAATGTAACCATCCAAGAAGATGATTACATGGGTGACTCTGGTTTAGTTATTTTATGATGCTGAAGTAATGAAAAGGCCACTTCCATTTGGCTTGTTTTCGGACAGTAGTGCTTAAGTTTTTTCTCATTCTTGGTAGCAAACTGTTCATGATAGAACCCACTACTCCTTTAGATTTCTCAAGGAAAACAACAAATTGATATTGGAATAATACCTGATCTAGAGGATTTGATATATAGGATTCATTCAGGACTACTCTTTCTTCCACTTGGCTATACTTGGGACTTTCTTGGGAAAGAAACTCTTCCCCTTGCTCATGATCACTTGGAATGTCAGACTCATCATATATTGCAGTGTAGTTTTCTTTCCAAGTTGACGTGCTCTGATTAAGTGAACTGAAAACTGTGTGAAGATCATCATGTTGATGAGTAGGGATAAACTTCGGCAACAAATCTTCTTGAGAAGGAAGAGCAGAAAATTTCTTGTGATCATCAATTTTCAAGCCTTCATTTGCTTCCAAATTTTCTGAGCTTTCCTCATCACTGTCATAGCTGCTATGTTTTTTTTGGTTGCTTTCCTCAAGTTTATGAAACTGAGCTTCCTCCCAAAAATAAAAAACTGAGTATTCTGCAAAGTTAGCTTCTATTTGGAAATCATCATCATTATTAACATATTGATCAAACCTTGGAAAACATCATTATAATTAATGTCACCAACCATGCATATTGGACTATCAGATTGTTTTTCTTCAAATTGATTTACAAATATATTTTTTGACTTATGATATGCAAGATTAACAGGAGAAAGATCATAAAATTTTTGGTTATATGAAGTTTCAGAGGTTGTCTGCATGTTTATAAGTTGATCTATTTCCTCTTCAGTTAAAAAGGGAGGCATTTTCATTTCTATTCGGATATAACTACAATAATCATCTTTCTCTTGGGAAATCTGATTTAAAAGATGAATGTCTTTTTGGGCTTCACCTATGAGAGATGATGAATCATCACTTATGCCTTTAGAGAGATCTTGTGGGTTCTCTTTCATTTGTTGCTTATTTTCATATTCAACCACTTCTTTGTGATGTTGAGGATAGTTAGAATGTAATTAATGAGTTTTTTTGATAGATTTTCAGGAGGCCAATTTTCTTTTATGAACTCAAATGACTCCCAGCATAAAGGTATAGATCATATAGGTTTTGATTTATCTTCTATTTCGGATCTGAATTCATCCTCACTCAAATCTTCTTGATGCTTGGGATAATAAACATGGGATTCATGAGTTTCCTCTGATGGATTCTTAGGAGGCCAATTTGCTTTTATGAACTCAAATGACTCCCAACATAAAGGTAGAGATCCTATAGGTTTTGATTTATCTTCTATTTCAGATCTGAATTCATCCTCACTCAACTCTTCTTGATGCTTGGGATAATAAACATGGGATTCATGAGTTTCCTCTAATGGATTCTTATGAGGCCAATTTGCTTTTATGAACTTAAATGACTCCCAGCATAAAGGTAGAGATCCTACAGGTTTTTATTTCTCTTCCATTTCAGAATTTGTGATTTCAAAATCGCTGATAGCTTCTTTAGAGCATTCCTCTATGTTTTTATTTGCAACTTTTTCATTAGGCACATTCTGTTTATAAAAATTGTCTTGTAATAGTTGACGGTGTTCATCCCGAGGAAGAAGTGTAGGTTGGTTTGAATAAGCAGTGTTAACCTTAACTTTGTGTCTTTCTCTTTTCTTGTCAAGTAGATGCTCTACTTTGGTGAAATCATATACCAATTTTTCCAACTTTTCCTCGGAAGATATTATTCTCTCTTGATTTTCTTTTTCTTTCTCTATTATTCTTAGCTGTGCCTCCCTATTTAGTATGTTGAATTCTACATCAACTGCTATCCTTTGCATTTCTTCTAGGGTTAAAGGATCTTTATTTCTTATCCTTTATTTCTTGTTTAAGAGAGCACATCCGAGGGGTGGCTTTATGTTAGCAGGTATTGCATGGTATACTTTATTGAACCTAGCTGAAAAGTGTTGTATTGTCTCACCTGGTTGTTTTTTTAACTGATTATATTTCTTTATGATTAGAACTTTATTACCCATGACCACCCACCTATCTAGGAAGATTTGAGTGAACTGATAAAAATTGGTAATGCTTGCAGCTGGAAGGTCTTTAAACCAAATATTAATTTTTCCTTGTAATGATAAGGCAAAAATTCTAATACGCACATCATCTTCTTCTATTTCATAAAGGTCAAGTAAATCCTCAAGATTTTGGACGTGCTCTTCAGCGGTGACTTTGGAGCTTTCTCCATCAAATTTGGGTAATTTATTTTGAAGATTTGTGGGGAGGGCTCGGAAGATGGGAGGTAAAACCAGAGGATTGTATCTTTCTGGGACCTTTTTGGATATAGGTAGTGTAAAAAGAGATTTATGACTGTTTGAGGTTTCAGCCAGAGTGGGAAAGGTAGCATGAGGCTCATGTTTTTCTAGGTTTTCCACAGGTGAATCTGGGGTAAGCACATGTGTATAAGCCTGCTCATGGTATGAAATTTGAGGCTTAGCTTTTCAAGGTTTGAGATCTTTCCAATGATCAATGTAGATCTCATCAGTGTATTCTTGATCAGGCTCAAAGTAGGATAGAACATAGTTATAGATAAAGACAATAATTTCTTGAATCCAACTAAGGCCTGAGTGCTTTTTCTTTCTAGGATGACTGGTCATGTTTTAGGTTCTTCCTGCAGTGGAGGCTTTAGGTCTATTGAGAGTTGTGGAGTCGCCAGGTGGATTTCTTTGAGATCTATGGTTCACCACCAATACTATCTAAGATGCTTTAGGGAAATTTTTTTCTAGGAAACTTTGAGATGAAGACTTGCAAGGAAGAGTGATTCACTTGGTTTTAAAAATTTGCTAGGTTGTTTGGACAAGCTAATGGTTCTATTTGCAAGATTATTTCTATTTATCTCCTATGTTTAGGTGAAGTCTTATGAATCGCTACATTATACTTATTTTTTCACTGATTACAGAGTTTGCACCATAAGTTTTAAGTTTTTGGAAAGGATGAGTCAACAGAAAGGTATGGTTTATGAATTTTTTGGTTTTTTATGGAGTTTTTAGGCCTACTGGAGGCTAGTGGAGTCACCAGGTGGAACTTGGTTTTTTTTGTAAAGATGTAGCTATGGTCCACCACCAATAACTAGGGAAAAGCCAATTTGGGAATGTTTTGGGGTTTTCTGAGCTTTTGTGTAGCCTATGAGGTTTGGAAGAGTTTCCTATAACTGAATCATCATTTTGCTAAGATGGTGAATGAGCTAGCTTCTACTCTTCAAACAACAGTTAAGTTTTCTAAGTTTGATTTAGACTTCAAGAGTTACTAAGGAGTACTTAGATTGTCACTAACTCAGAAGGTCCCACCGTGATCGCCATTATGTTAGTGAGTAGTGGGATAAGTCAACAAGATAGTATTTTCAAAGGTCTCTAAAGGTTTAGGGAAACTAAGTTTGTTTATCACTCAGAGTCCCACCGTGATCGCCATTATGTTAGGGTCCCGTGATTTGGCTGATTGGAAAGCCAAATGACGGCGTAACATCAAACCAATCTTTGGAGCGCAAGGACCTAACCTTCTTGGAACCAGAGAGGGCTCTGTATATTTGTGTAAGGGATATCTGTGTGTATGCTTATTGTGTTCTGATTTTCGGCTAGTTATGAAGTAGGTTTTTGGTTTTAGTTTTTTGGTTGTGAGGGATGAACTGATCAAAGATTAAGATAGGTAAAAATATGTCAGATCAATTGGGCTATGGGGTCGAAAAGGTCAAGAAAGCTTCAGATGGTGATACAAGGTTGCTAAAGGGCCGATTTGATTCGAGGTAAAATGGATCTTTGGGAAAAATGGAGTGAGATGGACATTAAATTTGTGAATAACAAAGGATTTCAAGCATAAATAGTTTAATAGCTGACATAAACATGGTAGGGAAAACCATTAATCATGAGAAATGTAACTATAAGCTGATCAATGCATAGAAATAAACATTCAAGCCATGCATAGAGATATATGACTCTCTTACTTTAGGAAATGGCTATCATACTTTAGGGAAATACATTTAAGACAGAAAAACAACTCAAATCACTATGTAGGAACGCCTAAACATAGTACTTCAAGCTATTGGGTACTTTGAAAACAAGATTTCATAGTTTTAGGCAAAGGGCAAGATCAGTACAAGACCTCCTTGGTTCAACAAATGACAATCTAATCAATCAAAGAGAGGTTTCATAGGTGGAGCTATGGCTAGCCATGAGCAAGCAGGGCACACCATAAATCATACTTAGCATGCATAAAACCATAAATGAAACAAGCAAACAATATTCTTCAGTTATTAAAGAGTAATCAAGGATTCTTTAATATGACTAAGAATGAAGAAACCATAGAAGATATAAAGAAACAGGAAATTTGAGGTGCCTCCAAGGGCATGTCTCAAATCTAGTCTCTACTGTCTTATAGCAAGTAAGAACATGGAATTATAAATAAAAAATAGGAAATAAGACAGAGAGAGAGACACTATACCATTCTACCAAGTCATGGAATCCAACAACAATCCTCTTTCATCATCCAAGAACATCCAAGAAACTATCCAAGAGCATGAGACAAGTATTTATTCCAAATTTTATATGACCATATATTGCTTCTATTCATCAAGTTCAGCCTTGTTTACCATGAATACTCATGGAATATATAGTCCAAGAGTGAGGAAAACCTCGTAGTTCAACTTTCAATCTCATTGGCCTATCCAAAATATCTGATTTTGTCCTTGAGGCTTTGCAAAGCCCAAGGCACAAAATATGTAATAAAATATCTGAAAAATGCTAAAAAAGGAAAATATATTGACTTTTCATAAATAATCATGTACAAAAATGGCTAAACGCACATGAGGAAAAGTCACTTTAGAAAGGTACATTTTTCACAAAAATACTTAAGAAATACATCAACAGAAAGTCTTCTAACTTTCCGGCAACGTTTGGAGGCCTTCCCGATGTCGAAACGAGGCCTGTGATAGCTCATTGGAAAGATCTGAATGTTTATTTCCTGAAAATGTTTATTTTGATCCAAACTAACCAATGGAAGTCCATCAAAAAATTACATG
The DNA here is from genome assembly GCA_034641835.2 of Pinus albicaulis. NCBI lineage: Eukaryota > Viridiplantae > Streptophyta > Pinopsida > Pinales > Pinaceae > Pinus > Pinus albicaulis. The sequence continues at coordinate 336,297,007 of CM076584.1, forward strand.
TGTGTAAAAACCCAAAAGATAAGCCCTGTTGATAAACGGGGCAGAGTGTGGAAAAAATGAGTGTTTTTCGCCGTTTTGAGGGAGAAAATCATCTTCAATTGATTTGAAAGATGCCCCTGAATTAAATTCATCCAATGGTACCACTCCCAATAGCTTAGGATGCTCCAAACAAAAATGGCGGCGCCCATGATTTTATGCAATTAGGCCCGAAAATGACAAAAAACAAGATCATGTCGAAATTTTCTCAATTTTGGTGAGAAAACCCCTTAAGGGTGTTTAGAAACACGCCTAGAAGCTTGGGCCAAAATTCCAAGTCTAGATGTGTCTTTTCCACTTTTTCTCATCGGGTGCCCTCTTTGGGCAATTTTGAATTTTTCTTGGTTTTCTTCCTTGTGGTTTGGCATTTTAGCTTTGGCGAAGAAATCATGGCCCCTTCCCTAGGAGAGGAAACTAGCACATGATTTGGAGAGTGCCCTTCATGATCCATGTTTTGTATTTTCTTGCCCTAATCATTGCTTTCTTGAGGGCTGCCTTGATTTTCCTTTTCATCATTGCCTTACTGTGTTGTTCTTTATCACTATGATCTTACTGCTGTGGAGGTTGCCATTATGTTCCTCTTCATCACTACCTTGCTGCCCATCGCTTTGCTTTTCCTTGGAGGCATTGTGTTTCTGATACTCTTTACTTGCTTACCAAGGCAAACTGATTCAAATGATCATTGGAAATAATCTTCAACCAAAAACACATTTTCCTCTTTGCAAGACTAAGTTTGTCCTTAATTGTCAAACATGTTTTTGATAAATGAAAGAAAACTTACTTCTTCAACACTATGTTTGAGGAAAGAAGCCTTTTAACAAGATATGTTTGTGGTTTTTAAGAGAAGTCTCCTTTTTTTTTTGGCATAAAGACTCTTTCCCTTCAAACACTGTTTTTATGAAGTCACTGTTATTAAAAGACTGAACAAAACCCCTTTCATACTGATAACTCTCTTCCTCCCAATTACTATCTTCTTTGGCAAAAACTATTTTGAAATTAGTGATCTTCTGTGGTTATTTGAAGCAGAAGGCGCTCATTGGAAACACTGTTTTAAAATACTCCTAGAAAACTCTCTTAAAATAACACACCAACTCTCCTCCATTTAACTGCTTCTATCCTTTGTAATCATAGTAAGAAGACCTCTTTAAATTTGAAAAATCCCTATCTCCTAATCACTATTTCTTTTTGTTTTAAATGATCATGGCACTACTTTGAAAGCAATTTTTAAAAGACTCTTTTCGACTGACAATCATCCTTATCCCCTAGTCATTATTTCCTCTTTGATTTAGCAAACAAAGTGCTCTTTTAAACCACTGTCAATATGCCTCTTTAAACCGATTTGAGACCTTTGCAAAACTCTGCTTTTCCTTCTAGAGATTGTGCCAATCCTTGAATTTTCATAACACAAAAAGACCTTCTTTAAGCTTAACTAAAAACCCTTTATGTAAACTCTGTTTTGTTTTGTAGATATTGTGTGAAATTTTAGCTATTCACAACATAAAACTCTTTGAAATTGGGTCATTAATCCTCCTCTCTTTCTCTTTTTCTATTCTTTACTATTCAAAGTAAAAAAAAAAACCTTCTTTTAAACTGGCAAAGTCCTTGTCTCTTTTATCATTGTCTCTTTGATTTAGTAAACAAGGGGTGTTCTTGGAAAACACTGGTTTAACATACTTCTTCAGGCTGATTATGAGACCTCCACAAACTCCGTTTTTCTTGTTTGTATTTCTTAGCTATCTCATAGCACAAAAAATCTTTCAAATTGGCACATTAACCAACCTCTCTTTCACTGTTTATATCCTTTGTAAACATAGTAAAGAGACTTCCTTCAATCTCTGTTTTGTTTTTTAGGAGTTTGGCAAACAATGTCTTTGATGATGATTAGTTTTTAGCATACAATTTCTCTTTTTTTTTTTGATAAACAAGCCTCTATTTAAACAAGCAGGCTTCTAGTGAAACCATGAATGTCCTCTTATCCTCAATCAGTGTTTTCCCTTGAAATTTGTAACCAAACCCTCCCTCAAACTAAAACTAGGCAAGGAGACAAGAAAAACCTTTGGAAAAGTTTTCTTGATGTGTTGGAGATGATTTCCTTTAGTGAAAACGGATTTGGCACCCTTGGAAACTACTTTGGTGACCTATTTTTCTGGTGGCCTGGGTGTTGCACAGGCGTGCCGCGCACTTCAGAAAAAAACACTGTTAATACCTACAGGCGCACCGCGCACTTTTGCAGCCCGTTTTGGAGGCCTTCCTGGTGTCGGAATTGGGCATGAGATGGCTCGTTGGAAAGCTATGGAATTATAATTTCCAAATAGGCTTTATTTTTTTCATTTGGTGTCCATTTGGCTGTTCAAAAATTGATTTTTCCAACATTGGTCAAAACTGGTGAATCCTGGTGTAGAAATGCATAGTGTTGTTTGCAGGCCAATTTTGGATGCCTTCCCTGTGTCGGAATTTGGCCCGAGATGGATCGTTAGAAAGATATGGAAGTATAATTTCCAAAAATGCTTGAGTTGTTTCATTTTTTTTCAATTTTGTTGTTGAAAAATTGACTATCCCAACACTAGTAAAAAATGGTGAATGCTGGTGCAGAAATACATAGTGTTGTTTGCAGGCTACTTTTGGATGCCTTCTTGTTGTCGGAAGTTGGCTCGAGATGGCTCATTGAAAAGATGTGGAAGTATAATTTCCAAATATTCTTTATTTTTTTCATTTGGTATCCATTTTATTGTTCAAAATTTGACTGTCCCAACACTGGTCAAAATGGTGAATCTTGGTGCAGAAATTCTCCCATGACATCTATATTTTTAAAATTTCTCACAAAAAATGATACCCGTGTAGAAACGGAAGGAGGTTTTTCTTCTTGAACCTATGAGGGACAAAAACCTCTCTCAATGTTTTGAATTTCATCTCTATTTGGTCATAAACACATTTTGAAACAAACTACCTAGGCACTCCTTAACCTCTGTCTTACCATTTCTTGAGCTGTATTTCTCTGAAGCTTTTATAAAAGAACCTTGATCTGCCGATGAGGGTCCTTTGATATAACATGAAACTTGTTTTGAGTATCTCTTTAACCTTTTTTATGAGCAAATTTGCACGGTGACAACCTTAAGAAAACTGACCCTCTACCTTTTTTGAGGGAGGCCATCTTCAAGTTGAAAAATCAACTGTTTTTTCTCTAGGTGACTTTGCTTGTGACCTCTTTCTCTCTAAGCATTGTATATCCTTTGAATTTTTAGACAAGAAGAATGGTTTTTATCATGAAAGTTTTCTTTTCCTATGTGTTGGGAAAAGAACTTGGATAGATAGCAATGCCCTCTCCAAAAATGTGACTTTGTATCTTTTGGAGGAAACCCTTTGTAAAAATAGGAAAAATAGACCTTCAGCACCCTCATGCCACATCTTAGAAAGAGATAATTCACAACTCCAAAACTTACTTTGACAATTTCTGCTCTCCTGGTGTTTTGATGATGATTAGGGTTGTTGGGGTTCCCATGTTTTGGCCAGATTGGCAAGACCAAAAGATGAGACAACATCAGAACCACTTTTAGACCTCAAGATCTAGCCATTCTGGGTCCAGAGAGGGATCTCTCTATATAAGCAAGGTTTTATATCTTTGAAGCTCAAAATTAAGATGTTAGGCTAGTTATAAGGCTCGGATTTTGTTTGTTTGATTGTTTGTTCGGTTGTTGGTAATCAGGAAAGAAGGGTTCAATATAAGACAAGGATGAGCAAAGAGGAATTTAGGCAAAGGAGAGATACTCCAGGGAACATTCAAGACCATTGGGAAATGGAGTCAGGAAAGGGTTTACTTGCTATTCAATGTACAGGCTTTCAGTTGGGCTAGTCATCTAAAGCATTGAATCTTAAAGATGATTGTGTGGTGGGAAAGGCAAGAAAGAAGGTGAAAGAAAGGAAACCTCCAAGGTGACCTTTAGAAATCAGATCCAAGGACAGGGTATGTCGTTGGACACCTGTGATGTAAAATCCAAAGGCTAACTCTTCAGACAAGGAACATTAAATATTTAGAACACAAAGTTAAAGACCTGAGATCAGAGAGAGACTTTGAACTCTCAATGCTTCGGCCTCCAGCTTTAGGGATCTTAGAAAGGTTCAATTAATTGAAAAGGATCCTAGTGAGATAGAGACAGAGTTATAGACCTCCCAGTGTTCCCAATTCATTCAATTAAATCCTCACAAGAAAATCTAAGAACAGATTCATTTAATTCATACATCAGATATTAGGCAATGACATCCACTACACTGGTTCAATTAACTAAAATCAACCCTTAGATAACACATTTAGTAGAAAAAATTGAAGGCAAGAAGAGCAGAAAAATAGGGTACCTAACAAGGGTAAATCCTATGCCAGATTTCTGATGCGATCTAGTAGAAGTAAAGTGAAATGAACTGCAAGTTAAAAACAAATACAGAGATAGAAAAACATCACTGCTACTTTAGATCAGGATCCAAAGAAATGTGCTTGTCATATTAAAGAGCAACACAATTCAAGTACAACATTACCAATAGCTGGATATTCAGTCTGAAAACATCTTCCTCAGCCTATCTTACAACTTTACATAGAGGCTATGTCTCAAAAGAAACATCTTGTAGTTCTCTGATAACTGATCAACAACCTTTACAATGAGTTCCTTCATGAATTTATAGCTCAAGTGGAGCACAGAAGGTAGGTGAAAGACTAAATGAAGCATTAAAACTCAGAAAAGGAAGAGAGCCGAGGCCTCGTTCTGTTTTAAATTATGAGCATTTATCTCTTGCACTCTTTGGATGAAAGAGTGGTCTTCGTCAAGCTCCCATTTACTCCAGGTATGTCTCTGGTGTACTTTGGCTGCAATACTCTGTAGTACTTTTGGTGAATAAACAAAAAGGTAAATAAATGATGCTAGAGTCTTCCATACTATGAATCAAATGCTCTGATAGCGTCAGGACTTTTTTCAGGACCGTAAATCTCCCTAGAACACGGTATAGAATACATACAATATGGGCAACTTGTCCTTTAAACACTGGATTAAGGCTTAAGATCCTCAACAATGTGCCTTAGACTTTTAATTTTTTCACTGATACCCTTTTCCGCTTCAAACCTACCTATGTCGGAGAAATCTGCGCCTTAATGGTTCTGGAACATTTGACAGAGTTTAACCTTGTTCTTTGAATGCACATCCTGTCATGGCTCCTTCCCAGGTTTTCTCCACATTTTCAATCCTTGAAAAATGGTCCCTTCCTGCGTTCTCTATTACTGTGATAGGGACTGTGAATCATGGTGGCTCATTTCCGTCTGAAACCCTGCAAAACACGAAAATATGTTAAGAAAAACATGCATGGGGAGGGCGGTGTGGCTGACTACAAAAATGGCAACGTGGCATGGATGTAGACAATGAATACAATGGTTACTGTGGAGGAAAAACATGAATCAGCGGGAGATGCATGCGAAGATGTCGAGACAGACAGTTTAATGTAAAACATTAAACTTTGACCTATGAATGGAATATATGAAGGGACGGGCAGAGAATGTGATTAAGCACGTGGAATGGGTGACGTAAGTGATGTGCGCGGGCTTAATCCGGACCGTCCAATCTCGGGAGGAGATCGACGGTTGAAATGTTGGAGGGTGATGGATAAAGGGGCTGTGGGGGGTATAGCTTCTTTAAGACTCCGTATGATGTTCATGCATATGACCGTTGGGATGGACAATCGTAGACGGACGGTGTGGCAATTATCGCTGGCAAATGCCGAACTTGAACGACGATGGGGGGGGTGGTTTTCATCAGTTGCTTGAGACACACTAAGAGACTTGCAATGGAATCGCTGTGAAATGGGGAAAAACCGCTCAACCTCCAAATGCGGTGCGATATAAACCGGCGATTTTGCACAATACTCGGGCGTGGGGACCACCGGGGGGTGAAAAACGGATCGTCGGATCAGTGGGTTGATCGGGCGGTTTATAATGCACCTGATACAGATCTGCGATAAGTGCCTTCTGCCTTGGTGCCTGGTCTTGGCTCCGGGTCTCGTGGAGGAAAAGGGTGAAGGGCTAGGGCCGAAAGGTGCGAAGCCCACATAATGTGGAAAATGGGTTTTTGGGCCATTTTCAATGAAATCCAAGGCCATGGAAAGGTAATCGTAGAGGGAAATAATAGGGATTTTAGGATGGTTTAGGAGGACTAGGGGAGGGATTTGGGGGTAAAAAAGGAGAAATTTGAAAAAGGGAAAAAGGGTTGAAAGGGGACACTTTGCAGGGATACAAGGGATAAATGAGGGCCTTTAGGAGCACAAATTTTTGCATATCAGTGAGACTTTTTGGATGGATACATCAGTTAGGATTTTTACAAAGGCAGTGGACACACAGAGGTTTCAAGGATGATGTTTTTTCAGGAGAAATGCATTCCTTGAAGGCTCATAAAGAAAATTAGTCCCTTGGTTGCTTGTCAAGAAATTTATAGGGGGCTAACAGTGGGTCCACATGGGGATGGCTTCTTCTTGAAGGAGTCAAGAATTCAGAAAATGATATTTGGTGTAGGCCAGATGCCTGCTGCTTGAGCCACCTTTCTTCTTTGATTTTCAGCTGCCACAACTGTGAAGACATCAATTAGCAGAAACATTACCCAAACAATCTACCTACCCATCCTACAATCCTAGAATTTTTTCCTCTAGGGTGCATTTGAACTAGCAGACCCTTTACATCATTTTTATTTTTTACAAACAAGAAAATAACCATATTCTATTTCTATCCTTATTTCTCCATGAGGCCAGATTAAACTGTTGGTCTCATATGTTTCTCTACCTAATCTAATATCTGCTGGGATTAAACTGTCCAACAAATTTCTTCTCTACATTCTACAAGGAAATTCAAAAACAACCAAACTAGGATTAGACAGTCTAGTTTGCTGTGGATCCAAGGCATAAAGATAGTTGCACATGGACAGAAACTTGCAGGAAACTAGAAACAAAATCTTGAAGGCTTGAAATCTGAAATTTGAAGCATCCTTCTTTCTCTCGTGACTCAAGTTTTGAGCTTGTTAGAGTCACTTCCTCTTCTTCATTCAGCTCTGGTTTTGGGCATCTTAGAGTTGGTTCTTCTTCCTTAATTTCTGGTTCAAATTTTGAACCTATTAGAACCAAATGTTTTCCTTCTTTGGCTCAGGTTTTGATCATATTAGAGCCAATCTTTTGCACTTCAGAGGTTCATGTTTTGAGCATGTCTGAACCTCTCCTTTCTCTCTGTTTTTTTTTTTTTTTTTAAACATTTTCTCTTTTTTTAAACTGGAATTGGAAATCAACAAGAGTGAGGTTTGAAAGATCCTTCCATCATCAAACCCCAAACAAATTGCATCACCTTAATTCTTGTAGAAAGAAGGCGTTTGGACCCACAGTGGCCTGGATGATGTAGGGACCTTGCCAAAAACTATCAAACTTTCCGTGCTTTCCTTTGTCCTCTCTCCTTGAGTCCCACTTCAGAACTTTATCTCCAATTTTGAAATCACAAGCCTTAGCTCTTTTATCAAATAACTTCTTTATAATTTCCTGAACCTTTAGGGCTTTGTTATAGACCTCTTTCCTTGTTTTCTGGAGATGGATTGTTTGGTTTATCCTCCTTACCATGATGTCTTCTTCTGTCTGAATTTATTGGACAAGTTTAACCACTGGTATTGCAAGGCTAGTAGGAAACACTTCTTATGTTCCATAGACAAGCTGATATGGTGACATGCCAATGGATTTATTTGCTGTAAGCCTGTCAGTCCATAGGGCATGCACTAACTTGTTATGCCATGAGTTTTTGTTCTCTTCCAGCAGCTTTTTGATGATGGTCACCAGGCTCTTGTTTGATGACTCCACTAATCCATTACCTTGAGGGTAATAGGCAGTTGAATTACCGAGTGCTATTTGATACCTGTGACAAAAATCAACCATTTTCTTGGATCCAAAAGCAGCATCATTATCAGTGATTATTTTCCTTGGGCAGCCAAACCGAGAGAGGATATGACCCTCTAGGAACCTAATGATGATTGAATCCGTGGAATTCCTAGTAGGTATGGCCTCTATCCACTTAGTGAAGTAGTCTGTGGCTGTTAGGATCCATTTTTTTTGTGCAGAATAGGCAGGATGAATTTCACCTATGAAATCTAGGCCCCATTGCATAAAGGGACCTTCAATAGTGATGGGTTGTAGAGGTAAGGGGAGGAGCTTTCTTTTGCCTTCAAAAATCTGGCACTTGTGGCAAGAAATTATCATCTTATGGATATCATTGAAGAGTGTAGGCCAATAGTAACCAACTCTGAGTATTTTGTTTGTAGTGGCTTTCCAGTTCAGGTGGCCTCCACACTCTCCTACATGGAATTATTGTTTAATCCTTTCTGCTTCAGATTCAGGAAAACATTTAAGCAATAGGCCATTAGCATTTTTCCAGTATAAGCATTCATTCATTATGCAGTAGCTTCTGGCCTTTAGCTTTAAGAATCTGGCCTTAGTCTTTGATAGTTCAGGAGGGGCATTAAGGTGTGTAAGCACATACAGAATGTCTGAATACCAAGGAGAGCTCTGAAACTTCTCCTCAACAGTGGGATCAGGCAATCCCTGCTGCTCATCCAAGGCATCTACCATGTTAATGTCGAGGGCTTGTAGATTTGATTCAGCCATTAGTTGAGCTAAGCCCTGACCTTTGATCAGTTTGGTGGGTTTTATCTCAAGATCGTACTCTAAGATCACAACAATCCATTTGCCCCTTTTCCCATCTGGGTCTTGGGACAAGATGTTTTTAACCACTACATTTGGCACGTAGGCTATGGTGTGGGAATGCAGTATGTACACCCTAAATTCTTTCAAGGCCTTTACCAAGGCATAGGCCTATTTTTCCATAATGTTGTATTTCAAGGGTGCATCCCTCAGTGCTTTGCTGAAGAAGGAAATCGGCTGTTCCATTCCCTCTGGATTTTTCTGCAGCAGAACTGCAGCTACTGTGTACTCAGAGGCAAATGAAAATATCAGGAAATATTTTGAGAAATCTGGGCTGATTAGGACAGGAGCCCGAGTGAGTGCAAGTTTCACTGATTAGAAAGATTTCTTGGCGTCAACAGTCCACTTAACTCCTACACCTTTCCTCAACATGTTTGTCATATTCCTAAGGTGTTCAGCTAAGTTGGGAATAAACCTCCTGAGGAAGTTGATTTTCCAAATAAAGGACTGTAACTCCTTGATGTTTCTCAGGTGTGTGATTCATAGTATTCCCTCAACTCTTTGTGGGTCTATCCTAATCCCCTTCTCAGATATGATGTGGCCAAGAATTTTTCCTTCTTGTAGCCCAAATACAGTCTTTTTAGGATTTAATGACAGACCGACCCTTCTACATTTCTTAAACACTCTTCTCAGGTGTTCTAGGTGTTCTTCCTCTGTCTTGGAATAGACTGTTATGTCATCCAGATAGATGACAACGAAGTGTCCTATTTCATCTGAAAAAGCTATGTCCATTGCTCTTTGGAAGGTTGCACCAGCGTTCATCAGTCCAAAAGGCATCTTTACATACATAAAAGTGCCCATGGAGTGGTAAAAGCAGTCTCGAGTTGGTCTTTTGGGAGTACTAAAACTTGGTTGTAACCTGAAAAACCGTCTAGCAGGGAGATCCTTTTTGAACCTACCACCCTCTGAAGGATGTGTTCCATTTTGGGCAGAGGGTAATTTTCTTTGAGTGAGGCTCTATTAAGATTCCTGAAATCAATACACAGCCTAATCTCCCCTGTTTTCTTTCTCACGGCCACTAGGTTTGATACCAAATCAGAGAACCTCACAGGCACAATTCTGCCTACCTCATACATCTTCTTAATCTCTTTTTCCACTGCAGGCAATTGTTTTGGGTTTATTCTGCGAAGTTTTTGTCTGAAGGGTTTCTGATTCTTTTTCAAATGTATTTTGTACTGTATGATGTTTGTGTCATAGGCCCTTAAGTCCTCATAGCTCCAAGCAAACACATCAATGAATTCCTTGAATAGGTCGATGTATTTATTTTTCATGTTTGCAGGCAGGGATTTAGCCACTTTGATCATCTTAGGTTTATTTTCAGTGCCTATGTTACATTCCTCCATCTCAAAATCTGAGTGTTCTATATTGGGGTTTTTAGCTACATGAGAAAAGTCAAAAAGGTACTCTAAAGGTGCCAGACCTCGAGGTATGTTCTTATCTTTGGCCTGCAACACCTCTACTTCTTCAATATCTGCATTTTCACATTTTTCTTTTGGATTTCCAATATGTTCGTTTAAAGTGTTTATTTCTATGTTACAGGGTGGTTCTTCCTCATCTGAGGACTCTTCACTTAGGCAGCTACTGTCAGTTTTAGAATCTGAATCAGAAAATTCAAAATCATCTCTGCCTACCAGGAAATATTCAATCTGTTTATCGCCCTCAAAGACCTACCAATATTTTTCATTGTCCGGCACTGCAGGTCTGAATTTGGTCTGAATGATGATCTGTTGGTCGCTGGGAGGCTTATGATATGAACTAGCCATGCAGGCTAGTCCATTTGCAATTGCGTTCTGACTCCTGGGGACAAACACCAGTTCATATTCTACAAAGGTTTTCAATAAATCCAGAGTGCCATTCCTGTATGCCCTCAGCCTAGGATGTTTTGCTGTGTATTCACCATTCACCTGTTTAATGATCAGATCAGAGTCTCCATGCACAGTTATCCTACGGGCTTCTAATTTTTTCAACAGAGTTAAGCCTAGGATCAGAGCCTCATATTTTGCGATATTGTTCGTACATTTGAAGTGTAGGTTACATGCATGGCTTTCTGCGTAGTCACTCTCTGTGTTATGCATCCACACTCCTACTCCTGCAGTTATCTTGGTGCATGACGCATTGAAATTCATTTCCCATAAAGGTTTGTTCTCTGGTTTACCATTGTTTTGTTCTTGATGTGGTGTATGAGTTTCCGGAGAGTTACTAATCGGTTGACTGCATTCTATTTTTGGTTTACTCTGAGTTTTCATTCCAGTGCACTGTTCAAAGTTTTCTACGTCTTTCTCCTCCAAGTCTAGAGTAGCCATTATGTTAAAGTCCATAGGCTCTGTTTCATTGTGTGTATCTCTGATTTTTCATCCTGACTCCTCCAAAGATTCATCATTGCACAGGATGAAGGAGTCAAGATCTGTGTGTACAGAGTATAAAGGTGAATTTTCAGGCTTTTTGGGGCTACTAACCAGGAATTTCATTTTTGCCTGCCTGTACAGTCTTCTAAGTTGGCTAAAAACAGGAATTGTGGCATAAGCCCCATCCATTTGCATTGTTCCTTGCAGCTTGGCTCCCCATGACCTTGACAGCAACATACCATACTTAGGTGGCACATCTGCCACCACAACATCCATGACCATACATTTTGCTGGAATCTGGGTAAGGCTTACACACAGGTCTTTGATTAGGCCCATAAATTTTACTCTGCTAGAGTCAAATGAATACAAATCTTTATAGGGACGGGTTATCTCTAGACCTAATCTTTCGATAACTATCTTAGGCATCAGGTTGTGTGAGGCCCCAGAGTCATGCATTGCATTGTGGAGGATCTTATCATGGATATTGAGACTGATATAAAAAGGAGGTACTACCCCTTCTTGAAATTTACCTTCTATCTTGGGACCAAACAGAAGGGCTGGTTGATCATCACTCAAATTGACCGTGTCACTGTTCTCACCTAAATTTAATGCTTTCAAAATTTGGCCTTTATATACATCCTGAGTGGCTAGCTCAGAGAGTGGGACATAGATTTTAATTTTTGCAATCTCACTCTCCAAATTGAAAGTGTACTGACTCTTTGGAATGTTCAGCTCTATTTTTTTAGCCACCACCTTGGTGGCAAAATCAGTGGGCTGATTCTCACTATGTACAGTGTTAGAAACTGTTTTATTAGGAGCACTAACTACGGTGCTAGTGCTGCTAGTTAGTTGACTTTGTTTATCATTGTTTTGGTTGTCTTTGTTTTTTCCAGAACTCTCCGCTGTTGATTTGTTACTTTCAGCAGTTGCTTTAGAAGTTTTCTCAGGCCTTTTTCTTGATGGTAGCCTCATAAGCCTTTGGTTTGGTAGTGTCTAGGATATTTTTGCTTCTAAGTTCATATTGTTCTCTGACCTGCATGATGGCATCTTCAAATCCTAACTTATAGTCTTCAGATTCTAACCTTTCCTCATCCCAATATGAGGGTGAGGGCTGGTCTTCTTCTGCGGAACAATTGTGGATTGAGTTTTTTACTTCAAACATGTTTATTGTGTTCCCCTCAGACTCTTCTATGATTCCCTCATCTTCATCGAGAAATTTGTCTTGGAATGGGGGAATAACTTGTTGATCTGATTCTCTTTATCTGTTGGGATTGGTGTCGTTTCTCCTAAATTTCTGGTTCTGGTTATGATTTTGACTTCTGTTTTGGTTACTAACTATGACAACCATTTTTTCCATCATTTTTTGTAGCTTTTCCATGTTTTTGGATATGCAATCATAATTGGGGTCTGATGTGGAGGCTACATTGTCATCTCTATATGTCACCCTTTTCTCAGCTCTCAATCTTGCTTTCTTCTCAATCAGATTTTTTTTCTACACTCACTGCTCCCTTTTGCATGTCTTCCAATGTGTTGTAATCCCTCTTCCTAAGCTGGTAGGCCATGTTAGCATCAAGGCCTTCAGGGTATTTCACTAGAACCATACCTTGGGGAGGTTTCATGTGTGGTGGAAGAGCATTATAAATGCTGTTAAACCTTGCAGAGTAGTCCTGGACACTCTCTCCTACGTTTCTTTTCAAGTTCTTGTATTCTGCTAGGATTTGGAGAGGGTTTGCCTTAACTTCCTAGTTGTTTATGAAGGTCTGATATAAAGCTGGGAGGTCTTGGATACTATTAAGAGGTAGGCCTTTGAACCATTTCTTCACATCACCTCCTAAGCTCTGGGCAAAGATTCTCATTTTGAATGTATCATCATCTATCTCCATGTAGTCAAAATAATCTTCCATCCTATCTACATGCTGTTGGGCTGTGGTAGACTCTTTTGCAGTGATGTGTGGGATATTTGATTGATAATCATTGGGTAAGGGTACTAGAGGCTGGGGTAAAACCAGAGGTGTATACCAGGCTGCCATGATGATGTTTTGATGGGGTAAAGGGTTATCTTGAGCAGCTGGTATATGGATGACAGGGATACTAGGACCAGAAGAAGCTTGTTGGGCAGATTTAGGGTGGCAGAGCCCCAAGTTTTGTATGAGGTGAATATCAGGAGGTGTAGATGGAGGGGTCTGTCTATTCCCAAGGTGTTTACCACTTTGAGGTGGTGAACCTGGGAGCTCAAGGTCTGGATGGTCTAGGACATTGAAGGACCTAGTTCTTGGTAAGCTGTTTTGAGCGCCTAGGTTAGAAAATGGGTCTGATAGAGCTGTAAAGTCTTCTGGTGTAGAGTTAGCTCTATGGATGTGTCTGGAAATAGTTGATTGTTTAGGTGTAGGAGATCTCTTGAGGATGCTCTCAGGGTTGTCAACTATTTCAGGGGGGTTTGGGTTAGGGTAAGCTCTTGTGTGAATGGTTCTTGAAGCCAAAATGCTGTCTTCTAACCAAGCAACTTAACCCTACTTGTTCCTTCTATTGTGGCTGATGTTGTTATGGTGACTGGTCTCCCAGTGGAGTCTTATGTGAACCAAGATAATCAACATGCCTACTGATCACCAGTGGAGTCTTTGATCTTTAAGGAGCTATGGAATCGCCAGGTGGAGGGTTTAGGATGTTTCTGGATGGTACACTATCCACCACAGTGCTTATGAGATATCCCTATCCAAGGATATTTTCAATACACAACAAAATCTAACCAAAGATTGACTGGGAGGGCGTTTACCAGATATGTCACCTCCGAAGAGGATGAGATTCGGAGGCTACCTGGCCCTTTCTAGACTCTGTCTAAGAGTGTGGGATAATACACAAAAAATGGAGGTTGATCAGAGAATAGGAGTGTTTAACTACCAACCTAACTAGAGATTGTAGGTTTCTGAGGCTCTTATGATGTAGTAAGGTGAAAAATACTCAGAATCTCCCCAGTGGAGTCGCCATTATGTTGGGGTTCCCATGTTTTGGCCTCAGGAGTGATATGGTCTTCCTGGTCTCCAAAGTGGCTCTATGTTGTCCTTTTGCTAGTGATATAGAGACAAAGAGTTATAGACCTCCCAGTGTTCCCAATTCATTCAATTAAATCCTCACAAGAAAATCTAAGAACAGATTCATTTAATTCATACATCAGCTAGTAGGCAATGACATCCACTACACTGGTTAAATTACCTGAAATCAACCCTTAGATAACACATTTAGTAGAAAACATTGAAGGCAAGGAGAGCAGAAACATAGGGTACCTAACAAGGGTAAATTTTATGCCAGATTTTTGATGCGAGCCAGTAGAAGTAAAGTGAAATGAACTGCAAGTTAAAAACAAATACAGAGATAGAAAAAAATCACCGCTGCTTTAGATCAGGATCCAAATAAATGTGCTTGTCATATTAAAGAGCAACACCAGTCAAGTAAAACATTACCAATATCTGGATATTCAATCTGAAAACATATTCCTCAGCCTATCTTACAACTTTACACAGCGACTATGTCTCAAAAGAAACAGCTTGTAGTTCTCTGATAACTGATCAACAACCTTTACAATGAGTTCCTTCATGAATATATAGCTCAAGTGGAGCAGCGAAGGTAGGTGAAAAACTAAATGAAGCATTAAAACTCTGAAAAGGAAGAGAGTCGAGGCCTCGTTCTGTTTTAAATTCTGAGCATTTATCTCTGGCACTCTTTGGATGAAAGAGTGGTCTTCGTTAGGCTCCCATTTACTCCAGGTATGTCTCTGGTATACTTTGGCTGCAATACTCTGTAGTACTTTTGGTGAATAAACAAAAAGGTAAATAAATGATGCTAGAGTCTACCATACTGTGAATCAAATGCTCTGATAGCGTCAGGACTGTTGTCAGGACCGCAAATCTCCCTAGAACACGGTATAGAATACAAACGATATGGGCAACTTGTCCTTTAAACACTGGATTAAGGCTTAAGATCTTCAACAATGTGCCTTAGAACTTCAATTCCCTCACTAATACTCTTTTCCACTTCCACGTTTGCCTCTGATTGCGAAATCTGAGCTTTAAATGGTTCTGGAAGGTTTGATAGAGTTTAACCCTGTTCTTTGAATGCACATCCTATCATGGCTCCTTCCCAGGATTTCTCCACAATTTCAATCCCTGAAAATGGTCCTTTCCTGCGTTCTCTGTCACTGTGACAGGGACTGTGAATCATGGCGGTTCATTGCCATCTGAAACACTGCAAAACACGAAACTATGTTAAGAAAAACATGCATGGGGAGGGTGGTGTGGATGATTGCAAAAATGGCAACGTGGCATGGATGTAGACGATGAATACAACGGCTGCTGTGGAGGAAAAACATGAATCAACGGGAGATGCATGGGAAGACGTCAAGACATAAATTTTAATGTAAAACATTAAACTTTGAACTATGAATGGAATATATGAAGGGACAGTCAGAAAATGTGATTAAACATGTGGAATGGGCGACATGGCGGGACGCGGTGGTGGCGCGGCCGACTTTAAATCGGACTGTCTGATCTAAGGAGGAGATCGACGGCTGAAAATTTGTCGGAGGGTGATGGACAGTGGGCCAGGGGTATGGTTTCCTTGGTTTAACTCCCATGCATCTTCGCGGCACGATGACTGTTAGATGGACGATCGTAGATCATACGGTGTATAATGATATCGCGCTGGGGAAAATGCCGAACTTTAACGTGCGATGGGGGGGGCGGTTTTCAAACAGTGCTCGGGACACGCAACATGCAATGAATGGAATCATTATGAAATGGGAAATACCGCTCAACCTCTATACGCGGTGTGATATAAACCGGCGGTTTTGCACAGTACTCGGGCGCGGGGCCACCGGGGGGTGAAATACAGACCGTTGGATCGGCGGGTTGATCAGACGGTTGATAATGCGCTCGATACAAATCTGCAATAAGCACCTCACACCTTGGCGCCTGGTCCTGGCGCTGGGTCACATGGAGGAAAAGGGTGAAGGGGCTAGGGCCGAAAGGTGCTATACCCAAAATGTATGGAAAAACATGGTTTTTTGGCCCATTTTTAGTGAAATTCAAGGCCAGGGAAAGGTAACGGTAGAGGGAAAAAGGGGATTTTATACCAAACAAATGTATTTGGAAGGTTTAAAGGGGATTTTAAGATGGTTTAGGAGGACTAGGGGAGGGATTTGGGGGTAAAAAAGGAGAAATTTGACAAAGGGAAAAAGGGTTGAAAGGGGACACTTTGCAGGGATACAAGGGACAAATGAGGGCCTTTAGGAGCACAACTTTTTGCATATCAGTGAGAATTTTTGGATGGATACAGTAGTTAGGATTTTTACAAAGGTAGTGGACACACAGAGGCTTCAAGGATGATGTGTTTTCAGCAGAAATGCATTCCTTGAAGGCTCATAAAGCAAATTAGCCCCTTGCTTGCTTGTCAAGAAATTTATAGGGGGCTAACAAGGGCTATTGTGCAGTTTGATCAAATCAGTCAGGCGCCCTTGGATATTTTCCTTTGACTGTGGATGAAAAACCTTATTTGTATTCACCCATGGCTTTACCTATATCCTTTCTTTACATTTGATGAGTCTGTCCAATTTTTTTTCATTTTAGCTGCAAGTTGTCTTTGAAGGAGATCTTTGATAGAAGAAAAACCAAACCTATTTGATTATTAAAGTACCACTGCTTGGCCATCTTCTTAAAAAAAAATTTCCACTCATAATCATCCGATTGTTTCCCACTGCACTCAAAATCTGTCTTTCAAACAGTGAAACCATATAATCAATTCTTGAAACATCACTGTTGTGTTAGTGGTTTCATCCATTGGAGAAAAAGGTGTAAAAAAAGTTTTTTTTAAGGCTATTTGCAGCTTTGTTAGCCTTGTGCCCTTAAATGAGGCTACACCTCTGTTCCTGGCCCTCTGCTTTTTAAATGAAGGAGGCCTTTATCACATTTCCCAACCATCTGCTTTTAAATGAAGGAGGTTTTCAACTAATGACCTAACCATCTGCTCATATTTGGAGGAGATTTTACATAGTCATCCAACCCTCTGCACATCTTTGGAGGAGGTTTTACACAGTGATGCTATTTCATCCCTTTGTCAAACTATGTCATATTTCCTTGTAGTGCCTATTCACAGTTAAGTAAATATAAAGTGACAAATTGACAATATGCCATGAGGGGAAATTTTCTAAGATATGTAATCCTGTTGTTAAAATACCTTTATGCATCTTTACACATCAGAAGCAACCTGATCTGTATCTGCAGAGTATTACTTGCTAGTGATAAGTCACTGAACTTTTGACTGTGTTTGTAGGAGCTCATTGAAATACCTTTCTGACTAGTACTTGCATCCCAAGCTCAAAACCACATGAGAAGCAACTGTCTTCTCATGTTAAGTTTAATAATGTCTTCTGGAACACTGGTACACTTTTTCTCTTGAAAAAGACATTGAAACACTGTAAATCCACCTATTATCAGTTTGACTTCTGGCATGTGCACTGCTGAGACATCAAGGCTTGTTAGTGGCGTGACTTAAGGGTATATCAAGGTTTGATCTTGCTGATTAAGCGCTAATTCAGGGCTGGTTGGTATTGAACAAAGGATTCTGGCTCAGGCTGTTTTTGTCAAGGAAGGGATTCTCTAAAGCACCACTACCTAACTTAGGGGCAACTTTCATTGATTTTGATTGTGTTTGACAAGAAGATCAAGGATAGGAAGGGAGACACTTTGTAAAATATTGGATAGTGAGTTTCATGAGAACCAAGGGGAAAATGATAGTAGACCAGCAAGACCAAGACAACTATAGACAGGGATATTTTGCTGAAACAAGACATGACTTTGAAAACTAAATATTGCTCTGATCATAGGCTGACAGGAAAGGCTACGAAAGAAAAAAATTGTTTGGGGGTTTTCTTGATGACAAATTGACATATGAAGATCAACTTCTAGAAAACTGAGCTAGGAATCTAGTCATCAACAACAGGTGAAAAATACTGATGACTAACAGTGGCTCCATTTGGGGAGGGTAACTCCTTTTCAGGAGGTGTCTAGAATTGCAGATCTTTGGCTTATGAAGACCAGTGCCTTATCCATTGGCACAAATTTCATTCTTTCTTGATGCCATTTTTGAAAATTGACAGCATGATTAGCCTCAAAAACATCTCTACCTACCCAGCTATATTTCCTAACATTTTTCTTCTTTAGGTGCATTTTGACTAGCAACCTTTTGACATGATATTTTTTAGAATAGAAACTATCTAATGCTACACTTATA